>MU968403.1:9595404-9887128 GCA_034641835.2 Pinus albicaulis | reverse complement strand
AGGTAAATGACTAAGAGCCCATAGACCTCCATGAACCATTCCCTAAATTGTATCTATGAAGAAGAATATAAGAGAAAAATGTAGGATCATCAGTGATCTGGCCAGGGTGGCTAGGCAACCTAACGTTACTACACATAAACCACAGTGATACTAAACAGTATTCCAGAAGAAGCCCACATCAATATAATTATGTTTATAGATTGTTTTAGTCATGAGATGTCCAAACTAACATTTTAAACCGACACTCAAACAGAAAAATAAAATAAAAAAGCAGAAGGAACAACAACTAGATGCCACAATGATACTACACAGTATTCCAGAAGAAGCCCACATCAATATAATTATGTTTATAGATTGTTTTAGTCATGAGATGTCCAAACTAACATTTTAAACCGATACTCAAACAGAAAAAAAAGAAGATTAGAAGGAACAACAAATAGAACTTAAAATATGGGTAACTAACAGGAAATAGTAGATCTAGGACTTTACCTAGATGTTGTATACACACAAGATTCATAGCCTACAAGCAATTAAAGTTCAAACACATTGGAGCCTTTTAGGTCTGTGTTGAAAGCCTTCTTTTGTGATTGTTCATTGGCATTTAGAAGGCCAAATCTGATTCGTTCTGAGGCAGACTTTTCGCTTTTCTTAATGCTATGTATGACTTGTCTAAGGCACTTCTCGTTGGTCTTTTCTGAGGCTCGGATCTGGTTTCCTGATGCCCATTTTGGCCTGCCTGAG
This sequence comes from Pinus albicaulis, assembly GCA_034641835.2. Classification (NCBI taxonomy): domain Eukaryota; kingdom Viridiplantae; phylum Streptophyta; class Pinopsida; order Pinales; family Pinaceae; genus Pinus; species Pinus albicaulis. The sequence goes on along the minus strand of MU968403.1, from coordinate 9,886,387 downwards.
GGCACCATCTGAGGCACAGTTCTATGATTATTTTTAGCCTCCCTTGACAAGGATCTCTGCGGCTACCTGTAGCATCTATTCGGCCTGCTCAATAGATTTTTATCTGAGGCTATTTTGCTCTGTCAATGAGGTAAGTTTGGCCCTCTTCCTGAGGTAGCTCTAAGATCAAATTTCGACCACTGAAGCAAAAATATATCCACGCATACAAGGTAACACTTCTGTGAACTTGAAGTTAATTTTCACGTTGTCTTGGGGAGGGTTCTTCACAGGTTTGTCAGAAGTTTTCAAGCAATTTTTCTGAGGAAATTTTTACTACAATTTTGAACCCTAATCCAAGGTCGTTTGAGGCTTTTTCATTGTTTTCCTGATGCTTATTTTGTTGGCATCTGAAAAATTTTGTTGAAGGGCAAGAAGCACCCTGGTCAGGGCTTGTCTAAGGGTTTTTTAGTCAGTTTTCAAAAGAAATTTGCTGAACCACTTCAGTCATTGAATAAAAGTTTGTTAACTTAAGAAGCTTGTTTGAATCATCTTAAGGGGAGTACAATCTGAGCCTTGTGCTATATAAAAAATTTCAAACACTGAAGACATCAGTGACATTATCAAATATTGCAATCAAAGATATATCAGTGACAGAAGGAAAGGGCAGAAAGGAGACATCTCCAAATCAGTGACAAAAAGATCCATGAAGAAGGAAATCTGAAGTATATCTAAACCTTTCTGAGGTCTGATCAAGGGTCTATTCAAAGGGCTGACAGAAGTCTATAAAGAAGCAAACTTGAGTGGACTAAAGATCTATGCAAGTAACTGAAAGGGAATTGACTGTGAATCAAGGTTTCTTCATTTCCTATGGTATGATCTTTTCAGACAAAGGAAAGGGAAGACTTGAGATCTCTCAAAGGCATCTTCAGGCACAGCACTTGGCAGTAAGTGGCACTCTTCATATCAAGAATCTTGAGTTATAAGACATGTTATGTTCAGATTGTTGAGGCAAGAATTTGTTAGGAGAAGTATACAAGGAACAGACTGTATATTTAAGATTACATGTCCAACATTATTGGATGGATTTCCTTTCAGAATTAAAGCACATAGTGAAGATGTTGTTAAGTAGAAACTAAATCTATTTCATGAAGCATGTTACTGTTTTTTTATAAGATTTCCACCTCTTGTACACCCTAATATATATATTTTCATCTTTTATTAGTGTTAATATTTCCCTCTATACGCTCAGTTCTGGTGTGTTGCCAACAATTTACTGAATTGTAGATTCGTAGCTACATTTAAGTTTGCTTCGTTTACTCCCTAGAAGTGGTTTACAGTTAATGTTTTTATTTATTTATTTTTTAGATCATTTACATAGTCGATGAATTGACATAAATTTTGTCTTTGGACTTGGATAGTTTGATGGTTTCAATGTCTGGATAAATTATGGGTTTTGCTTTCAGAACTTCAGCACATTGTGAAGATTCCATATTTGAACCTTATTTCATTTATTTCATTAAGCATGTTATTATTTCCTTCATCATACGGTGAGTGTAAAGGTGAATCTAAACCCGGTCAAAGACAGATCGTTGAGTCATATTGTAAGGCCTATCCTTGTTCTAGCATGCCTTTAACATCGTGAAATGGTTGCAGCGGATACTAAGTTTTTCTTTTGACAGTCTTTATCCATTTGTACGCTTTGAAATGCTTCCTGAGTAGAAATTTACCAAGATCTGCTGTGGTTAGGTATTGAAAACAAGCTTCAATCCAAATAAGGAAATGACCTGGAAACGTGCAAATTTATGATGATGTGGGATATAGATCACCTGGAAAATTTTATTTAGTTCATGTTCTTACAAAGTTACATGTTTTGGACTGCTTGTAGCAATCTACTTGTTAAAAAGGGACAGAACCAAAGTGCTTTTGACCATTCTATAGCAGAGCTAATGACCACTTGTTGCTAAAGCATTCTAGATGGTTTACCTCATAAAAATGTCTTGCTAATTATGTAGACGGTCTAGCTAATTATGCAAGTTGGATACTGTTATAATTTACTCATCTGCAACTAGTGAAATATTCTTTATTGTTTTGCTTCAGCACTGAAGGCAGAAAACTTCCATAAATTCGAAATCTGGAAAATTTTGTAGAGAAATTGCAAGTCCATTAATATTTTTTTCATTTCATCACCCCACACTATTTTTTGTTGTTTCTTTGGGATTTTCCTAAATGTGTGTTTTAGTGTGGAAGTGCCACATTGTTTTCATACAACGAGATTCTAAAGACCTATCCTTTTAGGACTTGTTGCTTTGTTTGGGCATTTTATCCATTTCAAGCCATTGATTTGGGTTGTTAATGAATCCATATAAATTACCAAGGTAGGACATTTAACAATGTTTGTAGAGTGTTGTGGATTGCTTGAAGGGTTGCTTTTTAATGGTATACTCTTGTTTGGTCATGCATATCACTTTTCATAATCTTGTGGGACTCTTATTCCATGTTCATGTCATTTGGGAGATAATTGATGTAGAGTGCAGCGAGGCTTGCCTAGAAATTGCATAGGAATCTGAGCACGTGCTTTAAAGATGTTAATTTCCTTTGTCATCCATATTACTTCAGGCCTATGCCTTTCACTAGATTATGTTTCTGCCCAATTTTATACGTTAAAACTACCTGTTATGGTACATGGATGTCATTTGTTGTCTACTGTTTCTCAATGTGTATCAAGTCCTAAGGAAGGACATTCAGTGATTTTTGTAGAATGTTGTGTAACACCTTCCAAAGGTTTTCTATTTTAGGGTTATGGCCTTTTTGTTTTAGTTATGCATATTACTTTTCATTTCTTTTGGACTCTTATTCAATGTTCTCTTTATCCAGTAGATATTTACTGTAGACAGCAGCAATGCTTGCTTAGATGTTGTGAAGGACTCTTAGCATGTGCTTAAAGTATATTAATTAATGCATTATTTGTATGGTCCATGGATATCATTTTATTGTTCTATATATGTGCTCTCCAATGACATTTCAATGGTATTGATTGCAGGGCAATTACCTGGAACACTGTGTAACCTGGTTTGGTCAAAATTCCCTTCTCTTAGGCTGCCAGTAACGACATATTCACGTGAAAAGAGTTTAGTTGAGGGTGGAAAAGGAGCTTTTAGAGCTGAAATGCCTCGTTATAAACACCAATGCTGTAATCAAGGGCTGTATGCATCATTCTTGTGTATTTTGTCTACCATATTCTAGATAAGGTATGTTGTAGAATTTGCTGTAATAATATTGTGTATTACTAGTAAATGAATTGAAGGTTCAACTAGGATCAAATTTCCCTTACACATAAGAAGGCCATCAAGTATATTGAGATGATTAGCTTCGATACAATTCATCTGTATATTAATTGTGAGAAATATTACATAAAACAGGGAATTCTCCTGTCTTGAGGAGGACCGAGTTTCCTATATCCCAATGTCGATATATGCAACACCATAGGGATATGCTATCTTCCCTCTTAGACTAATGAGAACCCCATTGACTCCTGCCAATTCAGGGTTTCGTTTCAAGGCACCATCAAAACAAAAAATGAAGGCTTTTTGAGTCTGACTCCACTCATGAAATAATTGTGGAGTTATATGAAGCTGCCAACATGATTGTGGACATACTTACCTGGGTCCCCGGGTCGGGAAGAAGAACAAGAATATTTAAAATTAAATTGATCTAGCAATTGAAGTTCTTACTTGTCTAGATCTTAATCTCGAATGAATTTAGTCCCTTTTGAATTAAGATGTTTATATAGCAGTGATTTAGCTTTAATTGCCACCATCTCCATTTCACTCATCATCTATTTGGAAAATGGCACGATTTTTTGCCAGCCATATTTCCAACATACTAATTTAGACAATGCAAACTAGACCCTTTCAAAAGAGCCTTGCAATGAAAGGACCTTATGTAATGACTATGACATGTCCAAATTAGTTGCTTCAGTGAATTTGACTACTTGAACCGACTCTCAAGGCCATTTACCACCACTAACCAAGCCGCCATAGTGAAATGGAAATCTAAAAACAGGCAATGAGAAGATTCCAAACTAAAGGCAAAGAGCACACTAGGAGGGACCATGGATCCCTCTCCTTCTCATATTTTCTGAGGTTAATATGTTGTCATAAGATAGGGTCCAATAGAAAATATTAATCTTTGGCAAGGCATCTGAATGCCATATTTTGCTCCAGATTTAGGCTTTGTGGGGAAGTGAATAGCAAGAAAGTTGTTGGGCATAGCTCTGCTTAACTGGATACTCAGCTAAACCCCACCCGCTACAGTCTGATTCCTATAGGTTCTTAAGGGCACAACCATGCAATTTTTGTTCCATTGAGGCCACCAAATGGAACAAGTCTGAAGGTGGAGCCCTAAAATCCGACCCTCTCAATAATCCTAAAGCTCTGTCCCATGAAGAAATGGAGGGAATTTTCTCCTTGCTGTCCAATCATATCTTTAAAGGAGTGAGATCCCTGAGAGTTAAGCAGCTGGTGACCCATGATGTTATACTTCCAAATATTAATATTTTACCATTTCATAAAATCCAGGTAAACTGATCCATTATTATTGGAATGTCAAATTTCATAAGTCAAACATTTCTTGATCATTCAATAAATTTAGCATATGCTAGGAAAGATGGAATTGCCTTGTATCTTTATAAGAAGAATTGGGTGATTACAAGAACCGAGTAATGGTGTGGTTGGTATTCAAAAGTAAAAATCATTTTCTTTCAAGAGTCTGTTAGGTTCTTCAATTGACCAAGCAAGACATGGCCTCCAAAGATCCACTCCTCGATAATATAGTCCTAAAGTTCCAAGTGAGGAATATCTAAGGTCTGTTGAAACTTGAAGAAATGCACTTCTTTCATTGCTCTGTTTCTTACAATATTTTTGTGTAGATAGAATCTGAGTCACTTGGTTCATGTTTGTCTTTGAATTTAACTGTAATGTTAGACTTATATAATCATTCATTTTCTTGCATTAAGCAGCGACCATTGTTGATCCCTTTAAGACATGATGAGTTTGTATAAACGGTTGACAAAGTTTGCTTGCAGCTTTAAGGTATGTCTAAATTCAAGTTTTAAATTTCAAATTTAGTGAACACAATGACATAGGATGCATTTTCCTCTTCAAGAATTATAGGCCTAAATTTTTTTCTTCTTAAATACCTTGATCAAAGGTTCTTGTCTTTGCTCATCAGGGTGGTGGTTACTTTCATACACCATAAGCTCTAGTATCTTGCTATGATAGTCACATCGATTACCTCTTTCTTCTAGGTTGTGATTATGACTAGGCTTAATTGCTCGACATTCTCCACCCAAACTAAAGTCAGGGTGTGGTTGGGTTCACCAGGGGAGTATAGTTTCTATGACAACAATGTTGATGTTTCTTCAATTGATGATTAGGTCACCGTCTTTGCTACTATTATGAATACATTGTACTTGGATGCTAAAAGAGTTTTGACACAATCCTTTCCCTTATCTTTAGTTCTACAACCCCTAAAGGGACTATTTGGAGGTGAAAGTGGTCTAGCCATTCAAAACTTAGAAATGTGAAGAATAAAAAATCTAAATAAACAAGCGATAATGCTAGACAAAGTTGCAGCAATAATTTTGTTAATTCTGTAATTGGAGAGAAGCAAGATCTTGGAAATGTTCTCCATCCTGAGCATGGAGCTGTTACTCCATGAGGGCTTTCGAAATACATCCGGTCTCCAAGAATGCCTCCAAAATTTGCTTCTTCCAGTCTTTAATAGATCTTCAACAATACCACAAGGATGTCTGCCTTAGTAAGCGACCTATATAAACTTGGAAAATCTTCAATAAGCCTCCTTCAATAAGGGTCAATGATTATTCTCCAATCTCAAAGACTGCTGCACAAAGGCTCCCAAATATATGTAACTGTGTGTGCTTAAGGACTGCTCCCAAAAATGTTGCAACCCGCTCCAAAAAACTTAGACTTGAAATGTGCTCAAATATGCCATAACAAGGCCGTCATAACAGATTAGATTATTTTCCACAGGACTCAATTCTGAAGCTCTCCTACAGATTTGAATTTTTTTGTTCGTAAATAAGGCTCAAAACAGTCCTTTAAACACTGTCTCAAACATGCATGAACATGCCTTTAACTGCAGCCTAACACAAGCTTATGCTGCATCCCTTCCTGTAGCCTACACAGGCCTAGTGTGGCTCTTCTTGTGGCTTACACAGATCTGAAAATCACAATTTTGTAGGCATTTCAGAGATATGCCCAAAACCAACGATCTGAAGTGTGTCTTTTTTTTTTCTCAACAGTTTGTTGTAGCATAGATAATCAAATCATCCATAAATTTGTTGCAGGTCTTTCTCGTAGTAATTTTTCTGTGACCCCATCTTCATGAATGAAACATTCAGATAAATTAGGCTTAGATCAGGGCATTTTGCTGGGATCTTTTTAGCAAGCTTTAGGATCCCATATTCAAGATGGGAATACTCTTGGACATGTAGGGTATTGATAAATATAGCATGATGTTGTGGCAGACATTATTCAAGGAAATATGAGGGGAGCTAATACTTGACTTCTTCAAGCCACATATCCATTGTTATCCTCAAGTTTGTAAGTTCCAACGTTTATGGATCAAACATAGGAACAATTGTATGCTGGCCATGAACACCATTGTTGCAGACAGGGAGCTGTTTTATATGAGAAATTAAAGTTACCCGAATATACTTTATAGTTAGGAGAAGAAACTCCTTTGAAGATAATTTATCATACCCATGAACAATAAGAGGCAAACCTGGAAATGATTTTGTTCACTGTGTAGTTAATCAATTATGGGTTTGCATAAGTCCTCTTGTTTTCCTAGATATTGGTTTGTTCTTTCAATATGACAAGACTATTCATCTTCAATAAGGATTCCTTCAACAAATGGAATGGACATTTCTACCTTTCTCTCATATGGTTCACAAAACGGCTTGATGGTATGATAAGACTTCTTTTATTCCTCATCAGAGTCCATGTCATATGTAGGATGACTGTCAAAGGAAAAAATATCAGACCTTCCACTCTTCTGTTTAATAGGCAATGCTGATTGGAGATGCACATAATTATGGGTGCCAAAGTTTCTACCATAGTCAAAATCACAGATAGGAGTGTTGGTCTCTTGAATCTAAGGGATCTTCAGGATTTCCCTTCATTAATCACAGATAGGAGTGTTGGTCTCTTGAATCTTAAGGGATCTTCAGGATTTCCCTTTTGCACTTAATTTATATTTCTATTCAATTTATGGAATTTCAATCCTAACAAATTGATTTTTATGTATGGCAGGTGTTTTTCAAAACAATGTGATTTTCATTACGGTTTCTCAATCCCCAAACCTGAGGGAAATTTTAGAGACCATGTGGGAGAAGATTGTTCGGAGGAAGAAACCTGATTTTCAGAATATCAAAGATGCACATAGATAGCTGCAGTAGCAGCTGCTCAGGCGAGCCAAGCGAACTCTTGTGGTGTTGGATGATGTCTGGTATATGGCAATTTTGGAAAAATTGTCATTTACAGGTGAAGGTTATAAGACCCTTGTGACAACCCGAGATCGTTCTATCGTCCACACAACAACCTCTACCAGGCTTTATGAATTTCCATTGCTAGATGATGTCGATGCTCTGCCCCTTTTCTGCTTTTGGGCTTTTGGACAGAAATCTATTCCAAGTAATGCAGACAACCAGCTAGTCAAGCAGGTAATGCAATTTATATGCAATATATTATTTTACCAAGTACTAAGTTTGGTTCAATTTAATGATTGTGACACAGTGTTCTCCTAAATGTCCCTAATTACAAGCAATTACTACAGTGGCATATCATATCAAGATATCATTATAGTTTTACATAATTCCATATTAGTACTTACTATGCTCTTAACAATGGTATCGGTAATCCATTAAAATAGATTCTAGCCATATGTATATTCATCTTCATAAACAATCAAACAAAAACCTGTGAGTGAACTTTATACTTATCAAGCAACTATTCATGCTTTCAACAACTTTTTGTTTTTGGTATTTGATTGGTTTCCACCTACAGAATTTTCACTAGTGTTGCTAATGTATGAATCACAGGTGCAAGCGGAATGTAAAGGTCTGCCACTTGCTCTGAAGGTGATCGGAAGCTCTTTGTATGGTCAGCCTCATCCGGCCTGGGAGGGTTCCAAGAACAAACTCTTAAAAGGGGAATCAATATCAGATTATCACAAAGAAGGGCTTAGATGCTTGGAGACCAGTATTGATGCCCTGGATGAGGAAGCACGGGAGTGCTTCTTAGACTTGGGGTCATTTCCAGAGGATAGAAAGATATCAGTGGATGCATTATTGGATATTTGGATTTATGTGCGAAAGATGGAGTGGCACGATGATTTTGTCATCTTGTTAGAGCTTGCAAGCAGAAATCTGTTGAATTTAAGAAGCAATCTCAGGTAAGCGCCTTCATTTCTAACTGTTGTGTGCTCAATATCATTTGATCATAGTTTCCTCTGTCTTATACATTGTGTTGTCTTGGTAATTGGATGTAGTAGGAGCTAAGCAATCAATCATGGCAGTGCCTCTGAGCTGTACTTTTCTCAACATGATGTAATGCGAGACTTGGCCCTATATTTGGCATCCTGAGTTAGCATAGTTGGTAGGAAGAGGTTTCTTATGCCTAAATAGGAGGACAGTAAGAAATTTAATAAATTTTCCTATTTAGATAGGCCATAGACCTTTAATGATATCTAGGTGTTGATCATTGATTCAAAAGTTCTTAGAAAATATATGCAATAACCTATAATGTTCTAATCTAGCTTTGCTTCTATGGTTCACCTATGTAGGTGCAATGGAAGACGATCAGTGGTGTGAGATGAATTTTGGTGAGGTAGAGGCTTTGGTATTACTCTTTTCTGCAACCAAATACTTTCTTCCATCATTTTTGAGTTACATGAAGAAACTGAAAGTCCTCATAGTGTTTAATTATGGGTACAAGAAAGCCACAGTGAACGGTCTACAACCCTATCTTCACTTACTCAGCTTAAGACTATTCACTTGGAGAAGTTGGATGTGCCTCCACTTCAAGAGCACAGTAAAGTATTGCAAAACTTGGAGAATATATCTCTGACATTATGTGAAGGGCTTGGAAATATGTCCAGGTTCAACAGCTCCCAGTCAAGCCTAAAGCTTCCCATAATGCGAGATTTTATCTTGGACCACTGCTGTGATTTAGAGGAGTTACCCCCTGGTATCTGTGACATGTCTTTTGTTGAGAAGTGGTCTATCACTAGCTGCCACCTTCTTAGTGGTCTATCACTTAGCATAGTTCTTACTGAAAATTTTCCTTTGGATTCAGTAAGAACTTCAGTGACTGAACACTCACCTGATCCTAGGTGTACAAATCCCGAGTCCTGACAACTGTCTCTAGGCTCATATTTAAACTCAAGGGCATTGATATGGGTATTTAGAGATTGATTCTGCACAGCTTCATGCTCCCTAGGCTCTTGAGGGACTTTGGTTACGTCACAGTTTGTCCCTGCAACCTCACATTCGATAAACTCTTCAGGAACTCTGATTACTTTACAGTTTATCTGCACAGCTTCATGTTCCATAGGCTCTTCAGGAACTGTGGTTACTTTACAGCTTGTCTCCTCAGCAGAAGCTGGACCAATCTTGGTCAGTTTAAAGATATTATCTCTCTGGGCTATCAAACAATTTCCTTTGTCTTCCTGTTCCTCAGATTTCTGTTCCGCCATTCTCTGTGGATAACTGTGATCTCTGTTATCCTCTGTAATTTGCACCATTGGTTGTTTCTTCAGGTAAGAGAGCTGGTATTATCTGGAAATCTTACACTCATTGTTGAGCCTGGGAGATCTCTTGTTGCAAACTCTCGTGTTCTTGTGAGTCGAGTTGTTGGAGTCAAGACAAATGGTAACAAGAATTTCATTGTAATTGATGGCAGCATGGCAGAGCTTATTAGGCCTAGCCTTTATGGAGCTTACCAAGTTAGTACATAAATTTGACTTGGGGCAAACCCAACTTTTTTTGATGATGCATGATTGAAGGGATGATCATTTCCAAATGAATATAGAAGGGATAATTTTTCCTACTTTTGTAGTCTCCTTGTTGACAGGAAATATTACTGGTATTGAGATTCCCAGATACTAAATAGACCATTCTTTCTCATGACAGGCACACAGTCTGAAAGTTGTGATATGAATCATAAAATGATTTTGAGATTTTGAGATATTTCTAACTGATATTCTTCTTGATACACAACACATTGAGCTAATTTCTCCACCTGCCCCAAAGGAAAAAATTCAAACTTTTGATGTTGTTGGGCCTGTCTGCGAGTCTGCAGACTTTTTAGGAAAGGACAGGGAACTTCCAACTCCAGAAATGGTGGTTAGTTACAAGACAATAATTATCACACCTAATATACTTGCATGATGAGAAGGAATTGATTTTCCAATATGATATTTAATTGTTTCTAGAATTATTTTGTGATGCTTCTTTGAAGGCATACACTTGTGGCTTAACTTTGAGTGGCCATCCTCTTTCAGTGGGCAAGAATGGTGGTCCATGATGCGGGAGCTTACTGCATGAGTATGGCATCAACTTACAACTTAAGAATGAGGCCAGCAGAATACTGGGTAAGTTGAGTTGTGAATGCATATTTTTGTTTCTAGATTGGAGTGAATGCTATATTTTTGAAGCTTGACAATGCTGATTTTTATGATTGAGAGAATGCTAGACAAATTCAAGATGATGGATCAGTTAAAAAGATAAGACATGCTGAAACAATTGTAGGTGCTTGCTATAACTCATGACATTGTTGACAAGAATAGTCAGGGTCTTCTTGTCAAGTTTGCTAGGCTGTTGGGTAGTTGGTGTTGAACTTAGGATCTTGAAAATTACAAAATTTTGGTTTGACGTTAATAGATTTTGATATGAATATTTTTTAGAGTAAAATGTATTTGCAGATAAACTTTTCATTTCCCTCTTCTGGGCTATTGGTGTGTTCTCTGTATGGATTGCTTCATAGAGTGTTTTTGTATAGCAGTTTATTGAAGGTGTTTGTATGACATCTTTTAAATTTGTTAGAAGGCAGTTTTGGACTAGCTTTACTGTGCTGGCCTTGTTACAGCTATTTTGAGAATATATATAGACACTTTAAAGATGTATATTTGCACCATTGGTTGTTTCTTCAGGAAAGAGAGCTGGTATTATCTGGAAATCTTACACTCATTGTTGAGCCTGGGAGATCTCTTGTTGCAAACTCTGGTGTTCTTGTGAGTCGAGTTGTTGGAGTCAAGACAAATGGTAACAAGAACTTCATTGTAATTGATGGCAGCATGGCAGTGCGATGATCATTTCCAAATGAATATAGAAGGGATAATTTGTCCTACTTTTGTAGTCTCCTTGTTGACAGGAAATATTACTGGTATTGAGATTCCCAGATACTAAATAGACCATTCTTTCTCATGACAGGCACATAGTCTGAAAGTTGTGATATGAATCATAAAATGATTTTGAGATTTTGAGATGTTTCTAACTGATATTCTTCTTGATACACAGCACATTGAGGAAAGGACAAGGAACTTCCAACTCTAGAAATGGTGGTTAGTTACAGGACAATAATTATCACACCTAATATACTTGCATGATGAGAAGGAATTGATTTTCCAATATGATATTGAATTGTTTCTAGAATTATTTTGTGATGCTTCTTTGAAGGCATACACTAGTGGCTTAACTTTGAGTGGCCATCCTCTTTCAGTGGGCAGGAATGGTGGTCCATAACGTGGGAGCTTACTGCATGAGTATGGCATCAACTTAATTACAACTTAAGAATGAGGCCAGCAGAATACTGGGTAAGTTGAGTTGTGAATGCATATTTTTGTTTCTAGATTGGAGTGAATGCTATATTTTTAAAGCTTGACAATGCTAATTTTGATGATTGAGAGAATGCTAGACAAATTCAAGATGATGGATCAGTTAAAAAGATAAGACATGCTGAAACAATTGTAGGTGCTTGCTATAACTCATGACATTGTTGACCATCTTGTCTTATAGTGTACAAGAACAATCAGGGTCTTCTTGTCAAGTTTTCTAGGCTGTTGGGTAGTTGGTGCTGAACTTAGGATCTTGAAAATTAAAAAAATTTGGTTTGACGTTAACAGATTTTGATATGAATATTTTTTAGAGTAAAATGTAACTGTAGATAAACTTTTCATTTCCCCTCTTCTGGGCTATTGGTGTGTTCTCTATATGGATTACTTCATAGAGTGTTTTTGTATAGCAGTTTATTGAAGGTGTTTGTATGACATCTTTTAAAGTTGTTAGAAGGCAATTTTGGACCAGCTTTAAAACAGTATTGTAGCAGCAATTGAAAGTTTTTTTTTTTAAAAACCTTTAAATACCCCTTTCTAGCACATTGAAAACCTTTTGATGATGGATTTAGAGCAGGTTTGAATATTTAGTTTCGACAGTTATTTGAATCATTTCAAGAGCTAGAGCAATCTCCTTGGAGCGACTATTGAAGGATCTTTGATACCATCATTACTATACCATTATTCTGGGACAATATATTAGTGTTCCTTTATGTTAGTGTAACTTTCTTTTAAATTTTAACTTCCTATTACATTCTTTGAAAGATATATATGAACTAAAATTTCCTTATATTTCACTTAATTATTGTTTTCCCCACTCCCCGGCGTTACTTTGCACCTCTCGGTGCAAATGCTAGTTACATAGTCATTACAAGGAAGACCTACCTAGTTACACCCTTCAACATTATAACTATATATAATTTTGATGTTTCTAGGTTGGAGATTGCACTATTTTCATTGGAGGATGCTACTATTGATGCGCACAAGGCTTTTGAGTTACTTGGTAGGATTCTCGCAAAATTGGTTGTTGAAGGGATATTCTTTATTCAAGATATAACAAGGGAAATCAAGGATGGAGGTACATGGCCAAGAAGCTTATTAGAAACGAGGGGATTTTGAGGTATTTCTCAAGAAGAAAATTTCAAGGTAGTCTGCTCACAATTTTAATGCCTGATCAATTTTGTGGTTTATTTGGATCTTTCATGTTGACTAGTGAATGGTTGGTTAGTTTTTAGCTCGTGCTCACATTTGTTGGTTCCTGAGCACTTTATAACAAAAATAGGCAAAGTCAAACAACACAAATGGTCCACTAGCTCTTTTTTCATTTGCTAATATTATAAGGAAGTTTATTAGAGGCATTGTTTGTTTGTTTATTTTGATTAGAAAAGGATTTGGTCTTGGTTTTATGTGATTTTCAATTTATCGTATGTAGCATGTTGAGAAATGGGAAATAATAACGTGAGATTTATTTTGCAGAAATTGATGTTAAAGGAAAATTGATTTGACATTGTTGATGTTAAGGTATATGTTGTATAAACTATTTATAGTCTAATTTATATTATATTCTAGTGTTCATTTTTTTCATTTCTTACAGTGCATTATATTTTCTTTTGTTTTCAGAAAATGAAATCAGTATTGATGGTAAGAAGCATGAATTGAAAAAAGAGAAGAGCAAAAACATTGGAGAGACAAATGCAAAAAGAGAGGAGAACTGGTTTGGTGATACCCTTAGAACCAATATCTCGCATAAGACACACATATAAAGACTGATGATCAAGTCTTCATAGTTGGTGAATTCACCTGTAATGCCTTGACAACACAACGATAATGTTTTGAAGTGATGAAACATCATTTCATGTGTAAATTGTAGTCCAACTAATATAAAGTTGGAAACTCATATTGTAATATTTTAACATTTCATATAATATAATTTGTGTGGTTGAAATTATTTATAGTTGCACTTGATGTTGTTTAGTATTGTAATTAAAATATGCGACTTTGTGTTTTTAGAATGATTATTAATGAAATGGATATAAACTACTAAATTAGTCGTTTATATAATGAATAAATGGCTATTGCAAATGATAAATTTGTGACTACAAATGATGACTAAATTTTGCATATATACGACTATTAGTAGCTAATTTACAGTATCTTATAACATGACTAAAATTTAGTCACATTTCTTTGGTCATTAATTGGTTTCAAACAATGACTAAAATTTGCATATATATGACTATTAGTAGCTAATTTACAGTATCTTATAACACGACCAACATGTTGGTCATAGTTCTTTGGTCATTAATTGGATTTCTTGGGTGATCATATAGTAATATATTTTGTTCTGTATTTGGTCATTAATTGTGACATTTAATGACCAAATCAAAGATCAAATCAATGACTAAATCAGTGACCAAATAAATGACTAAATCAATGACAAAATGAAAGACCAAATGAATGACTAAATGAATGACTAAATGAATGACGAAATGAAAGACCAAATGAATGACTAAATTAGTGACCAAATCAATGACTAAATCAATGACCAAATATACAACTAGACGACAAAATTGAGATAACCAATTAATGACTAAGCTAAAAACGACCAAAAGTTGGTCGCGTTATAAGATACTGTAAATTAGCTATTATTGGTCACCGATCGAAAAATAGTCGTTTATATGCGAATTTTAGTCGTTAAAATGGTGGTTGAAGAAGATGATGGTAAAAATAAAAATTGAGGTGGGTTGCATGGTCAACCATGAAATTTAGATGTGAATGCAGGCTATGGTTTTGTGAACAAAAATGGTTTTGAACGAATTTTAAGATGGCCCTTCAATGCAAAGTGGCATGCAAACAAGACAAATTCCCGAACTGTTTTCCTCTGGCATTGTTTGCAGTTGGAGTTAAAATTCAACATGTTGGTCAACTGAGTGTAATAAGTGGCCGAATATGAATAAATTTGATTTGTATGGGGTTAATTAAATGGATATTGGTTTCTTTTTTTTATTATTTTTTCAAATATTGATCATGCTCTTAACTTATTATGAGGATCCTTTATGTTGATCCTGTCACTTTATTAATATAGCAGGAGTTTAATTTATTCACTAGAGCATCTCACAGTCAACAAGAGCATGTTTGAGGAGTCTCTAATACGAGAGATCCTCATCTTCACACAAAGGTTGTGGGATTGCAGGCACATTGGCCCATTGGGATGTTCAAGTCAACAATTGTCATTTGCAATGACGGGCCGCTAGGAGTCATGGGTTGTGAACAGAGTCGTGAGCCTTGAAACAATTGTATTCATGACTTTGGGAAGTCAAGGAAAAACCATGCAGAGCTTCGGTATTACCCAACATTCCGACACTGAGACATAACTGAGCCAACCCTTTCAAACGCATGTTGAAAAAATTTCAGAAATAAAAACTGTGTGGGAATGATTTGATTATTCTTGTTGCAGTGATGTGGGGTTGATTCATAGTGTTTTGTTCTGAACCAAATCCAAGGATCATCTCAATAAATCGCAGCAAGTGTTCATATCTCAGATAAAGCCACCACTCCACACCAATCTAATTTCTTTCGAACGCAAGGGTCTATCAAACCTCTCAAGTGCACATTCATGGTAAATTATATAAAAGTATCAATGTATTACGAATGGTTGTCCTAATACAATAATGTGGTTGAGCCCTTTTATTTATTTTTTGTTGTATGGTGTAACACATGAGAGGATTTTGTTTATAAGAAGAACGATTTTCCTTGGGAGATCCACATTAAAAACTAGATCTGAGATCAATACACCAGGTAGAAATATTTAGCTGTTTTGGAAAAAATTTAAAGGCTTTTATTTGGAGAAAGGCCGAACATTTTTTTTCTAAATATGGTTGATTTTAAGTTCATTTCAGAACGATTTCTAGGCTAAATCAATTGAGGTTTGACACTGGAGAATGCCCCATAAGGATATTGAACCATAATCTATTTTGTGTCATGTTTCTTCCAACTATGAGCACAAATTACCCTCCCTGTGTGGCGATTATATTTGTTGGAAAAAGATTCTTATTATTTTGTTGTGATCAATATGTAATCATTATGTGTGTACATGTGCCCACATTAAGTGTATGTTTGTGACTTGTGTAATTTTTGAGATATAAGGGTTTTGCTTGCATAGTATTCCTACATATTTTCTTAGATTGTTCATCTTTAACAGATCCTAGAAAACAACCAAATAATTTTGGATGAACTAGTTAGAATATATGGCTCTTTACACAGCAATACGGCCTTAGACCAAAATGATGGTAAAAGCAGCGGACCATTTTTGAAATGAGTCTATGTCATTCTGCAGTCGAAGCAGCCATGGAAAGTGAAGGAAGGGCATGGAAGAGGGGTTAAACTCTTCACACTTGGATCAAAATTGCAACAAAAAAATCAGATATAGACCTTCATAAGTTGGAGGAATTGGACACATGTTTGTCCAAGGTGGAGCAACCAGAATCATGGAAGAAACTCAGTTGGCCTCTCAAGCCATCCATGCTTGAATTAATAAAACCCATATTTTGGGAACATCCTTGTGAAGAGGTCAGGCTCAAAATTGCTTCTTGTCTCAACAGAATCATGGCTTTAACATCCCCACTACTCCCTTACAATAATGACATCATGGAGGAAGTATTGCAGTTGATAGTAGAAACCCTTCAGGGGTTGAAAGACATCATACATCCTACTTATAAGAAGAGGTGCGGAATTTTAAAACTCATGGTAGAGTTCAGCTTTAGAACATTCATGTTGAATCTGAAATGTGACAAGTTGATCTTTTAGTCACTCCAAATCTTTTACACCAAAATTACATCATCTCATCGAGACTGTGTTAAAACAAGTATACAAAATATTATGTATCTGTTCTTAGAAGGAGATGATGACATCTGCAAAATACTAAGATCCAAATTGTTGACCATTTGGAGGAAGGAACCACAAGTATCACTACCTATGATCTAGTCAAGAAGATGGTCAGGAAAAATGTAAAATTTCTCAAGAGAGTGCTGACTAGGAAGGAGTTGAGAAGGATTGATAAAGGAAGCAAGAACATAATATGCAGCAAGAATGAACTAAGGAGGAGAGGAATGTGCTTTATCTACAAGGGAACTTGGGCCCTTAACCATTCTTGTCCATCGATAAGAAGGAGGCAACAAAGAAAGAACAAGAGGAGATTCCTTCAGATCATGAGGAGTCTTCTGTAGTTGGATCTATTGATCTTCAAGATGGTGAGCAGTAGCACGAAATTATTCAAGGATGATTGCAGGGTGACAAGCATCTGGAAGTGCATGAGGAAATTCTACCTAATGGTATTGATGAGTTAGACACCTATACAATTGAGTCCGTAGATCCCCAGGGGAATTTCCATAAAGAATGTGAACAATCAAGTATAGATAACAATCCACCAATGCATCTATCTTTGACAGTTGAAGAGGATGAACAACATATTGTCTTCACAGATGGAGGAGATCAGGGAGAGTTGAGTGAGGAGCCAGCCATAGTGAACCATCATGATGAGCATGATAATGAGGAGAAACAAGACAGACATAATGTGAGAAATGAACCATTCCTAAAGAGTCGATCAAAGGCTCAAGTTGAAACTATGGTCATTGGGCATCCAGTGCAGACATTTACAAAGACATTTATCAAGGAACTAGAATTTCTAGTAGAGGAATTTCGAGAAAATATCATGCATTTCAAGGCAGATCTTATGATGTTGAAGCAGAGCAGCTGGACAATCAAACACACTTTCTTACAAGAGAATAGAAAAATTGAGAAACTCATAGGGGTATGTGCCAAATAAACGACCAAGTTGTCTAATGTTGAGGAACAATTGAAGCCCCTCACAAGGCATCAAGAGGAGTACAGTTGGTAGTTCCAGAGTAGCCCTCTATAGGGGTAAATAGATAAGGCTTACAACACTACCAACCCACCTTTGTACATTGGAAAGAGCAGGGAAGAGTTCTCCAAGTGCATCATGTTGGGTGACTGAGCGGAGCAACATGAATTGAGCATCGAACAACATCAACATAGTAGATTTAAAAATATTCATCTTTCCCCAATTATGGATTGGCGAGAGATTATGAGCTGGTATTCTATTGATGGGTTTATCCCTTGGAGGATACTCACAAACAAGGGCATACTACAGCTTGGTCCCTTTGGAGTGGGAAGTGATGAAGGGTTGAGTTGGTACCATAACCCACAGGTCCCAGGATTTAGGTGGCATTGGGATCCAGGAGAATCCATTGGGGGAAAGGTTGGGAAAAGGATTATTTTGGATCCAAGTATATATATCGAGGGAAGGATTGGTCAGATGATTGTTTGGGATCCTGGTATCGAAAGATCCATTCAGGACCATTCAACATGGAGGCATGGAACAAAACCCCGAGTTGTGTGGGATTCGAGTATCAATATACAAATGATTATGTTGTGGATAAAAGTGAATTGCTTGAGGACAAGCAATCTTTGGGTAGGAGGATTTGTAATATTCCCTTTTTTTTATAAGGTCAAAGTGGACGGAATCAACACATGGTATTTATCGTGGTATTCGCCCATGGTTTCTGCCTTTGTTTTTCGAAGGAAAACAATAAAATAAGGTCCATCTAACCTATAAAAAGGGATAAGGGGCAGACAGAGGGGATCATCCCAAACCTGTCTATCTATTTGTGTTTTGTTGGGAACTTAGCATGGCCAGTTCTAGGTTGATCCCGGGACGAAAACCCCGTGGTGACATTTGTTGGTGGATCCATCTAAGGTCCACGATTGTGCTTCAACGTTTTTTTCAGTTTTAATGAGCAGACAAGCATGCCATCTATAGGAGCTCCAATTTCTTGTATGGGCATGTATTTTATCTTCAGCTAATAATATAAATAAAGGGTTGCATTTCTAGATCATGTATGTGTTCTTGTTCTTGCTGAAAAGTTGGTTTAAATTAGAACTCTAAGATGTTCTAGATCTATCAAAATTTTTTACTGTTTGGAATCTTACAAACTCCTGCCTAATAGGAATAGACTCCTTTACATATCAAGAATCACAACTGAGACAAGTAGGAATTACATTTTCTAACACACCCCCTTAATAACTACTTGTCTCGATATCCATCTACAAAACCTACATATGGTCATGTTTGGTAATTACACTTTGTATCTTGTTCATGCAATTTTTGATATCAATATAAAGTAACAACCATCTACTGGAATAAATGGGTTCCCAATCCACTGTAGCCGCCAGTCTACTAGTAAGTCCTTCACATACATGGTTCATCCAACCTCTCGACAAACTACACCTAGATATAAAATTTCACCTCATGGAATCTAAAACCAAGACGACCCACCTGAGTGTATCCATCCCGTATGCCACACTCTTCTAGGGTGTTAAAACTCTCTAATGGAGGGAACACATAACAAAGGGGTATGCATGCCTCTCTCGGTCTTACAGCATGTACAAAGAAAAACATTCAAGCACCACAACTAACCATTACAAACAACAAATGAAATGTAGATTTTCTCTAATTACAATATGTGACTCATACTCTACCATGGTCATGATTCTATTCTACAAACATAAACAAACTTTGACCACACCATTCATATGCTAAAACACACCACTACTTTGGCTTTGTACTTTTGATTCTTTGATATCTTCATTTTTTACTTTGGCTTTCTCCATGTTTTACCTATCACCAATTAGAGTTTCGAATTCTAACAAAATGACATCATATTAAGGTCGCAAATCTCAACATTTATACAAATTTCCAAGATTTATTCACCTTTACCCATACCAAACTGAAATAATACCAAATGAAAATATAAGTAGAAGCAATAACCATGATAGTAATGAAATATCCATGAAGAACAACTCTCCTACAAACATTCAACATGGGGCCATGTCATTCACTGTTGCGGACAGACCACCCCAAACTTCAGTTCACCATAACACTGCCCACACTGCTGTTGTGGGCAGATCCAAGATCATACACTGCACCTTTTCTTCGATCTTTCCCTATTAGATCGCTGACAACTGATTGCTCCACTTTGCTTCACGAACAGACACCAACAATACCATTGCACCTACTTGTTGGTTTGCATTTCGATGAGAAGCAATTCACCTCCACCACTCAGGTGCTCAGCCTCAAGGACATACAATGTAGGCACCAAGGCTCTCAATATAGCCACCAAGGCTCAAGTCAGCCACAAAGCCTCATCACAACCACAAAGGCTCAACTCAGCCAGGAAGGCTCTCCAGCTACCCAACATCACAAATATTCCACTAAGGCACACCAGCCACCAAGGGCTATTAGCCATTAAGGCTCACTAACTCTTCTCTAGATCATGCAGCGACACACATGTTAGATCTGCAGTAACGTCGCCACAGTAACACTGATCATACAAAAAAAAATTGCGCTCAATGCACCATAGTCAACTCTCCATCGTCATTGATCGACATTTGGTACCAACACACGAGGCTTCCAAACATGCCTCCTCACGTTGGATTTCGAGCTACAACAATGAAGAACTATTGTCAGGCTAATCTCCTCACACTGGTCCGGATCAAGAAGCTCACCACACTTCCATTGTGTCACACTGAAATAAATGGGAGTTGACCAATATCTAAAATTGGCTTTCAATATGAGTGAGGATTGAGTTTCCTCAACACCCCAATCTCACCTTTATTGTCATGTTTTCATCATCCCCAGTTGTTAATCATCCCTGCAAATAAGTTTGTCTAATGTTAGAATGGCCAGTTCCAACAAAGACACAAATGTGTGACAATAGTTGGCCAAACTAAATATCACAAAAACAAAGTGTGCAATTCTTTCAACCAAAATAATATGATCCAATCAAATTTAAATTCAAAGCATTTAAATAAGAGGATTCAACGAGATTTTCTGGGTCGTAATCTGCAAGTCTTCTACCCATGTTGCTGGATCTTATGGTTACACTGTTGCATATGGGTTTTAAAATATGTAACTCTGTATAACACAATGATCATATGGCTGCCACTTACACAATAAAATTTCATAAGGGATCAACAATAAGTTGCTGCAAAACATCCTAGAAATCCACGCAACAACCCATTTCATGTGCCTCTGGAAACTTCCATCCAAACTGCTTTTGCAGAAACTTCCAGCTACATGAAGTGCAACGACTCTGGAACAACGCCCCAACATCACTAGCTTTCCATTTCAGTATTCACCGCATAGATGATAGAAATAATGCCTGAGTATTGTGACAATTCCTTCCAGGAAAGGGACAGAGAAAGCAACAATATAAGGAAGTCTATCTACTTGCTACAAAAACACATTAAAATTGCAGATCACCGACTTCTTTGGTGCCAATACAGTGGAATTTGATCCACCATCAATTTCGACACACAACTGTCCCTCGAGACAGTCATTTTCTGCTCAACATACCATGCAATATTCCCCATTTCAGTAGCAAGAACATGTAAAAAAACCATCGTTGCAACTGAAACGACAACAGATGCCAGACCAATAGAAATAAACATCAAGTTGTGCAACAGTCACAAATTTACACACAGCAAACGACATCTGCTTCGAACAAAAGAAAAATATTTCTAGATCCTAAACTCTCCGCGCAAATAACAGTTCCAACATTTTTGTACTCTGGAGTAGGTAGCTCAAATTAAGATCAAGAAGTGTTCAAAAGTATGCTCATCCCTGAGACCCCGATATCTTCATCAAAATATGCCCTAATACTTGAATAAACTGTAGATTTCACCAATGATGTTGGTTTTCGTCGTCGCAGAGAGAATAGGGCAAGGGGATTGAGGAGGCCAAGGTATGGAAATTAGTTGCCCTATGCCCGCCACTGAGAACAAGCCACACCCTCATAGGAGAGACGATGTTCCTTACATATGATCGACCCTGCGACCTCAGCCACATGGTGTTGAAAATTCAACAAGAAATGTGTGTCTAATTTAATTTCCCCTTAATTAAATTGGACAATAAAATGTAATCTTATCTCATAATCACTAGTAATAGTTAATTGGGTGTGATAAACTCAGTTAGCTCATGAATTTCAATTTGAGGGTGGTTTGTGAGGCATGTAGAGTGATTTTATTAGTTATGGAGTTCAAGTTGTAGTTAGTGCATTAGTTTAATGCATGAGAAACCAGTCAACTCAATTAATTGAGTTAAACTCAGTTAAACTAGTTGTAACTGTTTGTTGCACTAGTGAGAGATCAACTGAATTAAATCATATTTAATTCACATGCAGTGATCTACCATGCAATTGATGATTTACAATTAATAGTTGCATCCATGTCAGTTCTAATGGAGACCCAGTTGAGACAAAGGTTAAAGGGATGTTAACTATCACTTGTATCATTAGTAGGCTTCCCACATGCACTAAACCAACCATAGGATTTCCCATGAGCATCGTGCAGTTTTGGAAGGTTGAATTTCCTAAAGAATAGGGATTTCATTCCACATGAATTTCGCAAGCAAGGTAGGCTAAGTATAGGCTGAAAATTGGTTAAGTGTTGGTTGATTTTGTCTTGATCAGTGTGAGACAGTTGTGAGAGTGCAAAATAATCTTGTGAGAAGAGTGCATTGTAATTGTTTCATGATTCCTCAGTGAATATATAATAGAGTATAGAGGGGTTTCGAGCATTAATCTTTCCCCAGGAAAATATCTATGTTGTGGTTTGACTTGCTTCTTTCTTTACTTGTTGTGATTGGCGATCATGTTTATTTTCCGCAATTGATTTCTGAAGGATTCAATATATTTCTTTAGTAGATCGCATGATCAGATTGAATCCATTGATATACATATTGTGTTATACACACGACACTACGCCATTTCTCCACTCCTCATAATGGGCTTTCCTGCAACAAATTATTTTTCGACCCTTTCATTCTCCTAGTCCATGATCAACCAGACTATTGCATTGCTCCCAATCAACGATTAAACACAACCATTTCCAACTCCTCACATGATTTCGCAATCGACTCACACAAATACGTTGAATAAATTCCCACGTCGTTCACTTGATCCAGGTGGATATTGGTGGCCACCCGCCTATTCCACTTGGGGCCCCACCATTTCCTCTTTCAGTTTTTCAGTTTCGGCACAACTTACTATTTTTAGCATTTTTTCGGGCCCTGAACTTCCAGAGCCGTTTTGAGGCCCTAAACGACGTTTTTTGGGCATCGCGCTTCTAGCGCATATCATTCCATTTCAGAATGGATATTCATGGTGAAAATTGTAGTCCTCAAATAGATCTTTCTAATGATGTACCATGTGCATCAAACAGAGATAGTATGCCAAAGTTACGTCCCTGGGAAGTTGAAACACCAATTTACCCAAACGAGGCCCATAGTTTTGGCGCTTCATCTCCTAGGGTTAGGTTTTTGGATGTTTAGATTTCCCCATTGTTTCTCAATAATAAATAGGCCCTCAAGCCTCATTGTAACTCAGTTCAGAGGCCTGTAGCCGCCACATCTCTTCTCAGAGATAGCTATCAGTGCCCTAGCTAGTTTTATTTCCATTCTGTCTGTAAGCAAATTTCAGTTCTTTGATATTAATGAAATGAAGTTTTGTTTCTTCTACATCTCTGTATTTATGGTTATATGTTTATTTTGTTGTGTTCCTGCATAAATCCGGATCAGTGGTATCAGAGCGGTCTGCTTTTTCTTGATCCTTCTTTGCATGTCCCCAACGAGGTCGGGGTATAAGGAGCTAGGGCTTGATCTGGTGGAACCTTTGCAAGATTAGCCTCGCAAACCTCGACGGACGCCCATGGGGGACGAAAAGAAAGATGAGGGAGTAGGAGATCCTATCAAAGTATTGTTCGAGGAGGCCCTCGAAAAACAAAGGAACGCGATGATGGATAACTTTGCTCAGATCCTTCAATGGCTGCCCACCGGCGGCGCATCTGCATGTAGCAGCCACTCTGGAGGCGCGACTCCTTTTAAGGTACAAATAAATTTTGACATTCCCATATTTGAGGGTCAAATAGACGCAGATGTTGTAGATAGATGGTTGAATCTAATAGAACGATATTTCTCTGTTCATGACTTTTTAGACCGGGAGAAGATTATTTCTGCACTCCTTAAAGCTACCCCCCATGTTAAGGACTGGTGGGAAACCTACTGTTAGAACAAGGACCAGACAGAACCCTCTCTGTTCCCGGCCGTACCAACTTGGAATTATTTTTGAGACGCTGTCAAGGAATAGTACTATCTCGTGGGGAGCTATGAGGACAAGTACATATAATGGACCACGCTGTGACAACAAAGGGATCAAGATGTGCATGAGCTGACGAATCTGTTCCATACCTTGCGCACAAAGTTGGGTATCAAATATTCAGAGAAACATCTGGTGCTAAAGTATCGTAGCTGTCTGCACAGATACATTCGAGAGAAAATGGAGTTCCTCGACATCTCCTCGCTTGGTACGACATACCGGTATGCTACCAAGATTGAGCAGAAATTCAAACAGAAGAAGCAAGACTTTGGATCTACGAATCAGAAGCAAGGGAAAGGTGCTTCCAAACCGCAGAAAAAAGGACAGAGCCAAGGCATGGCTGCTAAAGACAACCCATCGAAGCCACAAGAAAAGAACAACACCGCGAAGCCAAAGAAGGACACGAGAAAGTGGTGTGAGTTCCATAAGAGCTCCACTCACAACACAAGTGAGTGTTGGGCCAAGCAGTCGCTAGTGGCCGAGATGAGGGCTTCTGAGTCGGATGCATGCTCCAACTCTGAATCAGAACCTGAAAAGGGGAATGAAAAAGGGAAACAGATTATTGATGCGGAGCCCAATGCCACTGTTGCCACTACAGAGATCTAGAAGGAGGAACCAGAAGATCCAGAGAAGGAGGAACGTCTCTTCCACTCCCAGATGTGGGTAAAGGGCTCCCTTGTACAGTTCATTGTCGACAATGGGAGCCAAAAGAACCTCATTTCAGCAGACGCTGTGAAGTGGTTGGGCTTTCCGACCTCAGCTCACCCACATCCATACACCATCGGGTGGCTTCACCAAGGACGAGATCTCTGTGTCAGCCAGCAGTGCCGCCTTCCCTATAGCATCAAGCCCTTCACGGATGAGGTATTATGTGACGTTGCTCCTATTGATGTTTCTGATGTATTATTAGGACAACCATACTTGTGGAAGCGTCATGCTGTGTATGAGTATCGACCTCATGCTGTTATTGTTACTTTGGGAAATAAGTTGTATAGGATACCAGAGGTACCACCTCCTGCTGCTATCTCTTTGGTTACTACAAAACAATGTAGTAAGCTCATTTCCCAAACCAGGAAATTCGTTTTCCTGATGATCCGTCGAAGACTATGGCCACGACCTCCAGACATGGCTCCTCTGCACGACAACAACAAATGGATAAGGTTGTGGAGGAGTACGAGGACATCTTCACCTCACCCACAAGGGTTCCTCTGCACTGTCAGGTCAAGCACCCGATTGATCTGACCCTAGGTGCGCCGCTACCCAATGGACCGATCTATCGGCGCTATGTTCTGGAGAATGATGAAATCAAGAGGAAAATTCAGGAGCTGTTGCAGAAAGGTCACATCAGACCAAGTTCATTGCCCTGTGGGAGCCCGATCGTGTTGGTACAGAAGAAGGATGGGACGTGGAGACTCTGTATTGACTATCGGGCGCTGAACAAGATCACTGTCCGGAATAGGTACCCAATCCCAAGGATTGATGACCTTCTGGATCAACTCAAAGGTGCAAAATATTTCAGCAAGATTGACCTGAAGTCTGGGTATCACCAGGTACCAATTGAACCCTCCGATGTGTGGAAGACTGCCTTCAAAGCCAAGGAAGGCCTTTTTGAATGGCTGGTCATGCCTTTTGGGTTGATGAATGCTCCCGCAACCTTCATGAGGATGATGGACGACATCTTGCGGCCATTCACCAACTCATTTGTAGTGGTGTACTTGGATGACATTCTGATCTTCAGCAAGACTTGGGAAGAGCACCTTCACCACATCCGACAAGTCCTCCAAACACTGCGACAACACAAGTTGTGTGCCAATTTGGAGAAGTGCACGTTTGGCATGACCCAGGTTCAATATCTGGGATACATTATTGATGAAAGGGGGGTGCATGTGGATCCAGCCAAGATCCAAGTCATTCGGGATTGGCCAGCCCCAACCACTATAACAGAGCTTCGCAGCTTTCTCGGTCTTGCTAATTTCTACCATAGATTCGTGTTGGGATTCTCTCATATCACTTGGCCCTTGAGTCAAGTCACCAAGGGAGGAGTGAGAGAAAAATTCTTTTGGTCGGAACCTCAACAGAAGGCGTTCACAGAATTGAAAAATCGCCTCTATTCTACCCTAGTGCTCACTTTACCAGACTTGCAACAGCCATTTGAGATCAAGATAGATGCCTCTAACTATGCTATTGGGGCAGTTCTTACTCAACAGGGACATCCAGTGGCATATCACAGTGAGACATTGTCTGACACAGTTCGCAAGTATCCCACTTATGACAAAGAAATGTATTCCATTGTGCAAGCTTGTCGACAATGGAAGCATTACATTTTGGGGAAGGAAACAATCATCCACACGGACCACCGGCCCCTGCAGTTCATACAGACACAAGGGAAGTTGCAGAATGATCGCCATCAGAAGTGGTCCACATATCTGCAACAGTTTCATTTGAACATCAATTACAAGAAGGGTAGCACCAATAATGTTGCAGACTGCCTCAGCCGACCACCGATCGTGGCGCTCACCACTGTGCTCAACTCTTGTGGGCACGAGACTTCTGATTGGCCGCTTCTCTATGAGAGTGACCCAGAATTCGGCCAAACTTACAAGGCACTCTTAGGGGGTACGCAAGTTCCAAATTTTCACCTCCAAGATGCAATTTTATGCCACATGGGACACCTTGTGTTCCTTCAAGCGAGAGTGCCAAGCTGATATGGGAAGCACACTACGATCGTGTTGGGCATTTTAAGGTTCGAGAAAAGCAGTGGCAATCCCTCTGAGAGGAGGTATTTCTATTGGCAAGACCTTCGAAAGGATGTCGAGAAGCACATCAGATCTGCCTTCCTTATGCCATTTCCAAACCGACCATCAAGAAGCAAGGCCTATATACTCCGCTACCTACCCCTAGTCGACCTTGGGAATCCATCTCCATGGATTACATGTTGGGCCTACCTTCTACTAAGCAGGGAAACGACTGTGTTTTCGTGGTCATCGACAGATTCTCGAAGATGGCCATCATGGCGGCCTGCACGAAGAATATCACAGCAGAAGCCACTGCTAAACTCTTCTTTGAACGAGTTTGGGTGCACTTTGGGATCCCACAGTCTATCATATCATATCGGGATAGCAGGTTCCTCAGCACATTTTGGTCCAGCCTCTGGTCAATGTTGGATACCAAGCTCACCAAGTCCACAGCTTTCCATCCCTAAACAGATGGCCAGAAAGAGGTCTTAAATAGAATGCTTGTACACATTCTGTGCATGTACAATTCAAAGCATCCACGCACATGGGATGAGAGCCTCCCATATGTACAACATAGTTATAATCGGGCTCTCCACAGTTCAATCGGCCATAGCCCCTTTCAGGTAGGCTTGGGATTCCAGCCACTATGTCCTATTGACGTAGCCATACCATTTGCAGCTGCTTAGGCCGATTCAGCTCATGTCCAGTCTGAAGTTGACAAAGCAAGTAGCTTCATCGAGCGCATTCAACACATCCGCCAGTAGGTTCTTGATATATTGGACAGAGCCAATGCCAAGTACAAGCAACACCATGATCAACATCGGGTGCCACACAACTTCCAGGTGGGCGACAAAGTATGGCTACATTTGCAGAAGGAGCACCTCACTGGACCCCACTGCAAGCTTCGCCCGCTCCGATACGGGCCGTACACCATCACCAAGGTTGTAGGGAACAATGCCTTTGAGCTCAGTATTCCACAATTCCTTGGTCTGCACCCAGTCTTCAATGTGGATCCCCTTCATCCTTACTTCCCACCTCTACTGGACACCTCAGACATTGCAGAACAACTCACACCAACAGAGTTAAACCCAGACTGCATGGAACAGGCCACCACAGATTATATCAGGGACATGAAAATAAGGAGCAGTCACCAACAGAACATCCAACTGTATCGGGTTGTCAAAGCTGGCCAACTCCTGCACCAAGGCAAGTGGTTCACTAGGCACCAAGTTCAGCAGAAGTTTCCTCATCTCATGGAAGAACTCAACACAATGGGGACCATTGCTTCTTAAGGGGGAAAGAATGATCCAGGTGGATATTGGTGGCCACCCGCCTATTCCACTTGGGGCCCCACCATTGCCTCTTTCAGTTTTTCAGTTTCGGCACAACTTACTATTTTTAGCAGTTTCTCGGGTCCTGAACTTCCAGAGCCGTTTTGAGGCCCTAAACGACGTTTTTTGGGCATTGCGCTTCTAGCAAATATCATTCTGTTTCAGAATGGATATTTGTGGCGAAAGTTGTAGTCCTCAGATAGATCTTTCTAATGATGTACTATGTGCGTCAAACGGAGATAGTATGCCAAAGTTACGTCCCTAGGAAGTTGAAACACCAATTTACCCAAACGGGGCCCATAGTTTTGGCGCTTCATCTCCTAGGGTTAGGTTTTAGGATGTTTAGAGTTCCCCATTGTTTCTCAATAATAAATAGGCTCTCGAGCCTCATTATAACTCAGTTCGAAGGCCTGTAGCCGCCACATCTCTTCTCAGAGATAGCTATCAGTGCCCTAGCTAGTTTTATTTCCATTATGTCTGTAAGCAAATTTCAGTTCTTTGATACTAATGAAATGAAGTGTTGTTTCCGTTGCATATCTGTATTTATAGTTATATGTTTATTCTGTTGCGTTCATGCATAAATCCGGATCATCACAATAAGGAAATGGATCTTGAATCGAACAATCTTTAGAACAACTAGATCTGACTCGATTTCGATGGTTAATTCAACGTCTAAGCCACTGCAAACAAAAACTCACCAAAGGTTGCACCTTCACACAATTGTTGCACACCATTCCATAACAATTTCTTGCAGATATCACTTCTTTAACTGAAAATAACCTTCAATTCCTTGAGTTAAACCACACTCCTCAACTCTAAGGACCATA
Source organism: Pinus albicaulis (assembly GCA_034641835.2). Classification (NCBI taxonomy): domain Eukaryota; kingdom Viridiplantae; phylum Streptophyta; class Pinopsida; order Pinales; family Pinaceae; genus Pinus; species Pinus albicaulis. The sequence continues at coordinate 9,857,372 of MU968403.1, read as the reverse complement.
TAGGATGAAGATCCAATCGAGATCGCCAAGAGCTAATCAAAATCCATCCACCTTTGTTTGTTGGGTACATATATCACTGCACAACAGGATAAAACAATCACCATCCTTGTTGAGCACCCAGAACGCCTTTAGAAATTCCTCTTGTTCTTTCGGATGCAGGACGGACTCGACACACATTTCATTGGGTGAATTTAAATAACCATGACTCACTCCTGGCCACATGCACAACAGTGCCTTCTCACGAGAGATAGGCACTGTTGAATCCACCAGTGAAAAGAGAATTGGAAACATATTGTTCCTCAGCCTCTTCTTCGCTCGACATGAACATCAAAATCCAACCCATCGGCCCAGTCATGGGAAAAGTCGCAAATTGTCCGCTCCAGATCAATTCCACGAAGGATATAGATCAACTCTATGCGGGATGGAGGTCAACTCCATAATGCTTCCAGTTTTTTGCAACGTAGACTCCTTTGCAATCCGAAGAAAATGAGCTTACTCTTCCATGCCACCATGCAAAATTGAAGATCGACTCTCCTCCACGCAGCTAGCACTCTAGAAAAACTGGTAGGCTTTAACAAGGGATTAAACACAAAAAATGATCCACTACACAGGTGGGATCATATCTTGCTCAATCACCCATGTGGTCATGGGTCACATAACTTCACTTCACAGTCGGTAGAAAACACTGCCACAAAAGCGCTCACCGGGCCATGGTCACTAGGTCTCTCCATTCAACGACCTGGAGCGATGGATCGATTCTCATTCTTTTCAACCACTTCATATCGACCCTTTGTGGGCTTACGCTTTCATTGCGCTATAACCAGGTCAAAAAAATCACTTGTACAAGTCACCAACCGAATGGAGGTCGATCTGTTGGTGTACATGCACCTAGACTAGCTATGTACCTCATAACTATAACAAGAATAACAAAACTTTAAAATTAGGTTGTAAAGATGCATTTGAATATTTTAATCTATGAAACCTGTTTTGAAACTGAAAGATTTTTTGGTTATTTGGACGATTCTCTACCAAAAATATTTTATTTTATTTTTGAAACATTCATATCCCATTGTTAGAAACATGCACCCAAAACAAAAGTCTAAAACAAGAGGAAAATGCAGATTTTTATTTTTTGGAAACTATGTCTCCAATAACATTTCATATCTCTTAAAAAAGAATAGCTGTTCGCAAATTGAGAGAGGTTTTCGTTCATTGGTCGGCTATTGAGAAAAATCTCTTTCATTTTTCCAAGATTCAACTCCATGTGGGTGGAAACTGCTGATGATGTTCTGGTTTCACAAAAAATCCTCTAACTAGTACAAACACAGCGTTACAAATCTTTGCTCTCTATCTCTCTTTGTTTTCTGCCTTCTGGAATTACAAAAAAATAAACAATACACATGCTTCTGTGTTTTCTTCTCTGCCTTCGGGCATACCCAACAACACACTGTCTATTCTCTGTTTTTTTTTGAAGACACTGTGTCTTTTATTTTTTTAAAATACAGAGTCATTCGTATTCTGTTTCTGCCTTCAGGCTATATATTTCACAGTAAATATATCTTTAAAAAATTTCGCACTAATATTTATATATATTATAAACATATAGACGTTTATAATATGTATTAAAACTATATATATTAAACAAAGGCTTTATATTCAAAACAGGTCGCAGCATATTTAAAATGAAAAACATTAAAGGGATAAGCCTAAAGTCTAAAAACTTTAATTAAAACTCCATCGTAGATTTAAAAATCTCAAACAAAATTCCTTTTCATAATTCATCGCATCCAAATTTGGCTAGTGTGACGTCAGCTTCCGGATTTGCGATAAAAACTTCACTGTGTTATAACTTTTTATCCCATCCATTTCTTCATTGGTGATGTTGGCAGGTTTTCGTGCGATATGATTCCTATTGGCTGAGGGCATTGTGACGTGGCGTCTGGGTCCTCCGGTTTATGACATGGACTGTGGATGAGGCTCAAAACTATGCGAACGGTTATTGATTGGCTAGGCAAATGGTGATGTGGACTATGGGCTCCACATGAGATGTCGTGGCCCATTTAAATTAAATCAGAACGGCGGGATGTGATATGGTTGGGGGGGGGGGTTCTTAAACGCAGTATGGCAGGTTTTAAAATGGTCGTTGAAGAAGATGATGGCGCAAATAAAAATTGAGGTGGGTTGCATGGTCAACCATGAAATTTAGATGTGAATGCCGGCTATGGTTTTGTGAACAAAAATGGTTTTGAAGGAATTTGAAGATGGCCCTTCAATGCAAAGTGGCGGGCAGACAAGACAAATTCCTGAGCTGTTGTCCTCCGGCATTGTTTGCAGTTGGAGTTAAAATTCAACATGTTGGTCAACTGAGTGCAATAAGTGGCCGGATATGAATAAATTTGATTTGTATGGGGTTAATTAAATGGCTGTTGGTTGCTTTATTTTCTTATTTTTTCAAATAGTGATCATGCTCTTAACTTATCATGAGGATCCTTCATGTTGATCCTGTCACTTTATTAATATAGCAGGAGTTTCATTTATTCACTAGAGCATATCACAGTCAACAGGAGCATGTTCGAGGAGTCTCCAATAAGAGAGGTCCTCATCTTCACACAAAGGTTGTGGGATTGCAGGCACATTGGCCCATTGGGATGTTCAAGTCAACAACTGTCATTTGCAACGACGGGCCGCCAGGAGTCATGGGTTGTGAACGGAGTCGTGAGCCTTGCAAAAATTGTAGTCATGGCTTTGGGAATTCAAGGAAAGACAACGCAGAGCTTCAGTATCGCACAACATTTCGACACCGAGACATAACTGAGCCAACCCTTTCAAACGCATGTTGAAACAATTGCAAAAATAAAAAATTTGTGGGAATTCTTTGATTATTCTTATTGCAGTGATGTGGGGTTGATTCATAGTGTGTTTTTCTGAACCAAATCCAAGGATCATCTCAATAAATCGCAGCAAGTGTTCAGATCTCAGATAAAGCCACCGCTCCACAACAATCCAATTTCTTTCGAACGCAAGGGTCTATCAAAGCTCTCAAGTGCGGAGTCATGGTAAATTATATAAAAGTGTCAATGTATTATGAATGGTTGTCCTAATACAATAATGTGGTTGAGCCCTTCTATTTATTTATTGTTGTATGGTGTAACACATGAGAGGAGTTTATTTATAAGAAGAATGATTTTCCTTGGGAGATCCACGTTAAAAACCAGATCTGAGATCAATACACCAGGTAGAAATATTTAGTTGTTCTAGGAAAAATTTAAAGGCTTTTATTTGGAGAAAGGCCGAACATTTTTTTTTCTAAATCTGGTTGACTTTTAGTTCATTTCGGAACGATTTCTGGGTTAAATCAATTGAGGTTTGACAGTGGAAAATGCCCCATAAGGAGATTGAACCAGAATCTATTTTGTGTCATGTTTCTTCCAACTAGGAGCACAAATTACCCTCCCTGTGTGGCAATTGTATTTATTGGAAAAATATTCTTATTATTTTGCTGTGATCAATATGTAATCATTGTGTGTGTACATGTGCCCACATTAAGTGTATGATTGTGACTTATGTAATTTTTGAGATATAAGGGTTTTTCTTGCATAGTATTCCTACATATTTTCTTAGATTGTTCATCTTTAACAAATCCTAGAAAACAACCAAAGAATTTTGGATGAACTAGTTAGAATATATGGCTCTTTACGTAGCAATACCGCCTTAGACCAAAATGATGGTAAAAGCAACAGACCATTTTCGAAACGAGTCTATGTCATTCTGCAGTCGAAGCACCCATGGAAAGTGAAGGAAGGACATGAAAGAGGGGTTAAACTCTTCACACTTGGATCAAAATTGCAACAAAAAAAGTCAGATATAGACCTTCATAAGTTGGAGGAATTGGACACATGTTTTTCCAAGGTGGGGCAACCAGAATGGAAGAAACTCAGTTAGCCTCTCAAGCCATCCATGCTTGCATTAATAAAACCCAGATTTTGGGAACATCATTGTGAAGAGGTCAGACTCGCAATTGCTTCCTGTCTCAACAGAATCATGGCTTTAACATCCCCACTATTGCCTTACAATAAGGACATCATGGAGGAAGTATTGCAGTTGATAGTAGAAACCCTTCAAGGGTTGAACGGCATCATACTTCCTACTTATCAGAAGAGGTGTAGAATTTTAAAACTAATGGTAGAGTTCAGCTTTGGAACATTCATGTTGAATCTGAAATGTGACAAGTTGATATTTTAACTGCTCCAAAGCTTTTACACCAAAATTACATCATCTCATCGAGACTGTGTTAAAACAAGTATACGAAATATTGTGTCTCTATTCTTAGAAGGAGATGATGACATCTACAAAATACTAAGATCCAAATTGTTGACCATTTGGAGGAAGGAACCACAGGTATCACTACCTATGATCTAGTCGAGAAGATGGTCAGGAAAAATATAAAATTTCTCAGGAGAGCACTGACTAGGAAGGAGTTGAGAAGGATTGATAGAGGAAGCAAGAACATAATCTGCAGCAAGAATGAACTAAGGAGGAGAGTACTATGCTTTATCTACAACGGACCTTGGGCCCTTAACCATTCTTGTTCATTGATAAGAAGGAGGCAACAAAGAAAGAACAAGAGGAGATTCCTTCAGATCATGAAGATTCTTCTGTAGTTGGATCTATTGATCTTCAGGATGGTGAGCAGCAACGCGAAATTATTCAGGGATGATTGCAGGGTGACAAGCATTTGGAAGTGCATGAGGAAATTCTACCTAATGGTATTGATGAGTTAGACACCTATACAACTGAGTCCGTAGATCCCCAGGGGAATTTCCATAAAGAATGTGAACAATCAAGTATAGATAATAGTCCACCAATGCATCTATCTTTGACAGTTGAAGAGGATGAACAACATATTGTCTTCACAGATGGAGGAGATCAAGGAGAGTTGAGTGAGGAGCCAACCATAGTGAACCATCGTGATGAGCATGATAATGAAAAGAAACAAGACAGACATAATGTGAAAAATGAACCATTCCTAAAGAGTCGATCAAAGGCTCAAGTTGAAAATATGGTCATTGGGCATCCGGTACAGAAAAGTACAAAGACATTTAGTAAGGAACTAGAATTTCCAGTACAGGACTTTCGGGAAAAGATCATGCATTTCAAGGCAGATCTTATGATGTTGAAGTAGAGAGTCTGGACAGTCAGACACACTGTCTTACAAGAGAATAGAAAAATTGAGGAACTCATAGGGGTATGTGTCGAATCAATGACCAAGTTATCTAATGTTGAGGAATGATTCAAGCCCCTCAGAAGGCAGCAAGAGGAGTACAGTTGGGAGTTCCAGAGTAGCCCTCTATAGGGGTACATAGATAAGGCTTGCAACACTACCAACCCACCTTTGTACATTGGAAAGAATAGGGCAGAGTTTTCCAAGTGCATCATGTTGGCTAACCTTGCGAAGCAGCATGAATTGAGCATTGAACAACATCAACATAGTATATTTACAGATATTCATCCTTCCCCAAGTATGGATTGGTGAGAGATTATGAGTCGGTATTCTATCAATGGGTTTATCCCTTGGAGGATACTCACAAACAAGGGCATACTATAGCTTGGTCCCTTTGGTGTGGGAAGTGATGAAGGTTTGAGTTGGTACCATAACCCACAGGTCCCAAGATTTAGGTCGCATTGGGATCTAGGAGAATCCATTGGAGGCAAGATTGGGAAAAGTATTATTTTGGATCCAAGTATATCTATCGAGGGAAGGATTGGCCAGACGATTGTTTGGGATACTGGTATCGAAAGATCCAGTCAGGACCATTCAGCATGGAAGCATGGAACAATACCCCGAGTTGTATGGGATCTGAATATCAATATAAAAATGATTATGTTATGGATAAAAGTGAATTTCTTGAGGGCAAGCAATCTTTGGGCAGGAGGATTTATAATATTCCATTTTTTTATAAGGTCAAAGTGGACGGAATCATCCCATGGTATTTACTGTGGTATTTTCCCATGGTTTTCTACTTCGTTTTTCGAAGTAAAACAATAAAATAAGGTCCATATAACCTATAAAAAGGGATAAGGGCCAGTGATGCATGGGAATTAGGTGCAATAAAATACTTTGTATCTAAGTAGACATAGGGGGGTCTTGTGTTTTTAATTTCTTATGTAATTATTAGTATTTTGAATAAATATAGTGAGGAATTGTAATTGTTCTCGAATCATTGGAGAACATGAGGGGAATCTGATTAGTTAGGAATGTGAAGATTCAGTTTCAACAAATTTAGGGATTTAGTCTAGATTTAGGAAATCTAGAATTTCAAGAGTTTTGTTGAGCGTTAAGGGATCTGAATCGATTCATTAATATTATGTATAAATGTAAGCCTCAAGAGCCTTAGAAGAGATCATCAAAATGGCAGAGTGTGTGAGTGCTTCAGTTTTGGAAAATAGGGGTTTGTTCCTGTAAGCCTACGAGCAGTTGAAAAGGGCCATTTGATTTGAAGATCTGGCCAAGACAAGAAGAGTTTTGTAAGTGATTTCATTTTATAGATGTGAAAGAATCTGTTTCTAATTTGTATGTATATGGACCGGTTGAATTCTATGTAATGAATTTGTAGAATTCCAATAAGAAACCATGAGGAAACTTTGTGTTGATTTTGGAATACCTTATGTATATAATTGAGGAAACCCATATAACTGTTGAGACAGGGTAGATTATGAGATTGAGGATTATCTGGGTATTGTTTGATTTAATTTCTGTGTGAATAGCTTTTGAATTTCAATAAGCAATGGTATAATAATGTGTGGATATACTCTGTAATTTTGGGTTTTAAATGATCCTCTGTATATGATTGGAAAATCGGTGCTGATTAATGAGACAATTTTAATACCGATCTTGTGATTTTAAATTGAGTACAACAAGGGTTACATATACCTTTGAGGAAGTTGCAGAAGACGTGTAGTCATCGATAACTGCAAGGATCAATGACCATAGCAAGAAAACAAACTCTTAATCTAGAATTCGATATTGGGTTGTATGTAAAATGTTCTGAGGCGGAACTATGAGTTATAGGTTCATATGCAAGGACCAAAATAGAAAGAAGATGAGGTAAGGGCCTCTGCACAGGGATATTGAATCGAACATACAATTGAATGCAATCAACACTTTGGTAGAGCATAGAGTATTGTATTATGAATTGGTGAACTGTGCGATGGAACAATGGAGGTGTAAGGTTAACAAATCTTGGCAAATAGAGAAGGATTTTCCCATTCGAATTGACTTGAAGGTGCAATTAAATACGCGTAGCAGAACTGTGCGTTAATAGCATTGTAACCACAGCAAACGTGATGCGGTGGTGTTGTGACTTGATGGGTTTTAAAGCCTGTAAGAGATCATGTTTGAAATGAGATGAAAATGCAATGAAAGGAAAGAGGAACCGTGAGGAGGAACCACGAGGGTGGGTTCTGGAAAGGAAACAATGGGTTTCACATTATTATGAAATGGTAAGCAAAATTCCTGAAAAAACGTGATAATGCTCTTCGAGTGACACGTTGCAAATGGTGGTATTTAAATACTGCCTATTTCACAAAATATTTTCGTGTTAAATCTCAGTGATGAAAAAAATGTGATTTGCGTTTGATCATTGAGGCAAGGGATCCAAGCGTGTTCGCATTTCAAGTTGCAAGTTGGTTAACTTCAACATAGTCAGCGTTCTTTTCATTTGGTAAGTGTTATGATATGCTGTGGGCCCGAAACAACATTTGTTGGCAATTAAGTTTTAATCCAAGGTCGAAATTTCATAACCGGGGTTTAACCAAACTCTGAGTGTGTATGGCCGAATAATCATATGTTTTGAATTGTTGTGAGTTGACCTTTCTCCAAACTCGAATCTTTGGTAGGAAATGGAACTTTAACATGGTTCGGCATTGGGTTTAATTATAAATCAAAGATGAAGTGATAAAGTGTGACCACAACCATTTGTGAGGTCTAATTGAGGTTTGACCATAGAAATGAATGAGTTACAAATATGAAGTTCATGTATTAAAAGTGAGATAAAAGCTTCTACATTAAATTGTTGAGTTTGCCCAGATTGAGATTTATTCGGGCATAAAAATTTTTGAATGCATTTTATATGCATTGATAGTGGAAAATGTGGGTTTGGCAGGGTGGCCCACCATCAGGTGGTATCAGAGCTGGATAAGCTCTTTGAGAATTAATTTCTGAAATGCATGTGTGTAGAAGAAGTGAAGAAAGTTGGTTTTTAAATTTGTTTAACAGAAATTGCAGATTTGATTAGGTGTGCAGTGAAGGTATTCAAATTTTCGAAATCTAAAATTAAAGGAAAAGTGTTTTGAAGATTGCCAGGATATGTTCTGAAGATGTGAACACAGGTGTGATGGTGATGGCAAAGAGATCATATTTAAATATGACAGGACAACGTGCAGTGCAACAGAGCATTGGGAGAAATTGTAGAAACAATTGCAAGTGGATGTTGAACAAACCTTGAAGGTGAGGTAGTTTTGATTCTGTTTGAAGAATTTTGTTTGCAAATGAAGATTGCAGACAAGTGAGGAGCATCTCAGCAAGAAGATCACAGCTTTGAAAAGAAAGTGATGAAGGAAGCCAGTGAAGGTCTCTGAAGAGAAAGAAGAAGGTGTGACAGAACCTGGAGAAATTCCAACAGAGGTTGGTTGAAAAGAACAGTTGTGTTCTTGATAGGGTGCAGAGGAGTGAAGCCTGAAGGAGCAGAGAGAATGCTCAAGAGGTTCCAGACATACTGGACCTATACTTGCCAAAAGACCGGATCTAGAGAGAGGATTGGTGAGGTAAGTTGTGAAAAGGAGGACTTATTACTGCAGAGGTTTCAGTGCAGCCCCTGATGAATGAGTGAGAACTCATAAAGGAGAAGATGACTACTGATAGTCATAGCAGAGATTGTGGAGGTTCTGAGAGAGGCCATAACAAAATGAAGATGAATAAAGAGGATGCCAAGACAGATGGAATACAGAGATAGTTAAGAAAGGAAGAGTATGAGAAAGAGGTAGCTGAGATCAGGGAACAGTTCAACAAATTGCAGATGATGATAGAGGAGAGCTAGAGAGTTGGTTGGCTCATGAACAAGAGAGTGAAGTGGTAGAGGTTACAGATGAAGAAAGAGCAGATGATACATGCTCAGCAGAAATAGAGATTACTCAGAATGATTGATTATTTGGAGAAGGACTTGAAGACTAAAACTTCAAGTGAGACCAAGGGGTCAAATTTCTTGACATCTGATGATTTTTGTATGCTTGCAGGAAAAACATGTGGAGAAGGACAAACTGCTGATGTTGTCACAAAGGAGGAAAATGAGACAACTAGATCTTTTGAAAATTTCCATGCACAGTTGAAGAAGAGCTTTACTTTCCAATATATTGAAAGTAGAAGAAATTTAACTTATGATGATGGCCAAAAGCTGGAAATTGAGAAATAAATTGGACAACTTGAAGAGACTGAAGAGAATACCATTGAAGAATTTCTGAAATGTATAGAAGACTTGGAACAACAAGAGGATTTGATGATTGAATCATCAAATAAGACCATGGGGTCTTATGGTTTTAAAACTGACAAGATTTGTGTGAATGTAGGTATGGAAGAAGACATTTCATATGTTGAACTTGTATTGAGTGAAGTTGAATGTTTTCAAGCAATATATGATGAGTATCCTTCAGAAGAAGACCAGATTGAATTACTACAACAAAAGGAATTTATAAATTCCTTGTTTATTGAAAGAAATTGTTTCAATGAAGATACAACATTTGTGTTTGAAGATGATGAATTGGTTATTAATAATGACAAAATAATTTTGTCAAATGGCCAAGTAAAAAGTGATGGATAGATAATTGAAACTATTGTAGAGATGGAAGATCAAAATGCTATTCTGATGGAAGATAAATAAATAGTGTCAGCAAGAAACTTGACTTGTGATCAAGAGGAAGGTAGTGAAGATTGTGAAAATGTTTTCTCAGATGAGATGGCAGAATTGTGGCATGAGTTAAGTGTTCTAGAGTAGAGACTAGAAACACAGAGGATAAGTGTTCAGATTGTAAAGGCAGAGTTGAATGAGAATGAAAAAGTTCATTTTTATGAACCAGTGCAAGGAAACATCCTTAAGAAGGATGATGCAGAAGAGAGGCTAGCTGACAGTCTCGAAAATTATTGGAAGGATTGGAATCAGCATACTGATGTGCTGATGAGAGAACAACAGATTGAAGTGTTGTTGGAAGATATGACAGAGCAGCAGATTGAAGTGTTTCCAGAGGAAATGTCAGAGCAGCAATTTGCAGTGTTGCCAGAGGAGGAAGAGACACAAGGATTTTGTAACTTTGATGTTTTTTTTATGATTGCAGGTACTGATGGAAGGACTAATGGATGTTTGGTCCAGGAGAAGAAAAGAGATGACGATAGTGACTGGAAATTTAAATACCAGTCCAGAGAATTGTTGAAGTCAGAGAATGAAGAAATTGTCATGAGTAACAATCAGGAAGAGTTTTCTGTTGTAGAAAACAAGAGGGCATGGATGATTGGATGCCAGCTAGCGTAAGAGCTCAGCAAGTAATAGCTAGCACAAGGGCTCAGCAATTAAGAGCAAGAGCTGGAGAAAAATCCAAAGTAGAAGTTCAGCAATCAAGAGGAAATAGTATCCAGCAATCAGAAGACATATTAGATAAAGAATTTGAATTGATAAGAAAGATGATGGTGAAGGTGTCTCAAAAGAGGACAGCAGCAAGAAGGCAGAGAAGTAGTACCAACAAGAGAAAGAAAGTCACAGACTGTGAAAGCTTAGCAAGCAGAAAGATGCAGCATAAAATATGGAAGCCTGGAGAAGTGAAGAAGAAGAATATTGCAGCAGATGATCAGCTGCAGAACAAAGTGTGGGATCCAGGAAGACAAGGATGAAAGCACATGATCAGAAAATCATGATTAATTTTAACCTTAGGAGTCTAATGTAGGGGCATTAGGAACAATAAAATACTTTGTATCTAAGTAGACATAGGGGGGTCTTGTTTTTTTAATTTCTTATGTAATTACGCCGAAGGTGTCCCTATTATGAGCTTTGCTGGGAAACATTGTTCATCCCAGCCAATCCCTGTGCTCCGGCTATCGCCCTTCTACCCTGTCAAAAATTGACACTTGGCAGCCATCCATCCCACCCTACTGCTCTCAACTCTGTCCGTTCTGTTGTCCAATCGCCGAGATTCGCTGCGGTTTTGGCACGCCTTCGGCGTTCCCTTTACACTGTCGCGCCGTGCAAATACTAGTTATTAGTATTTTGAATAAATATAGTGAGGAATTGTAATTGTTCTCGAATCAGTGGAGAACATGAGGGGAATCTGATTAGTTAGGAATGTGAAGAGTCAGTTTCAGAAAATTTAGGGATTTAGTCTAGATTTAGGAAATCTAGAATTTCAAGATTTTTGTTGAGCGTTAAGGGAGCTGAATCGATTCATTAATTTTATGTATAAATGTAAGCCTCAAGGGCCTTAGAAAAGATCATTAGAACGGTAGAGTGTGTGAGTGCTTCAGTTTGGGCAAATAGGGGTTTGTTACTGTAACCCTACGGGCAGTTGAAAAGGGCCATTTGATTTGAAGATCTAGCCAAGAAAATAAGAGTTTTGTAAGTGATTTCATTTTATAGATGTGAAAGAATCCATTTCTAATTTGTGTGTATATGGACCGGTTGAATTCTATGTAATGAATTTGTATAATTCCAATAAGAAACTGTGAGGAAACTCTGTGTTGATTTTGGAATACCTTATGTATATAATTGAGGAAACCCATATAATTGTTGAGACAGGGTAGATTATGAGATTGAGGATTATCTGGGTATTGTTTGATTTAATTTCTGTGTGAATGGATTTTGAATTTCAATAAGCAATGGTATAATAATGTGTGGATATACTCTGTAATTTTGGGTTTTAAATGATGCTCTGTATATGATTGGAAAATCGATGTTGATTAATAAGACAGTGTTAATACCGATCTTGTGGTTTTCAATTGAGTACAACAAGGGTTACATATACCTTTGAGGAAGTTGCAGAAGACTTGTAGTCATCGATCACTGCAAGGATCGATGACCATAGCAAGAAAACAAACTCTTAATCTAGAATTCGATATTGGGTTGTATGTAAAATGTTCTGAGGCAGAACTATGAGTTATAGGTTCATATGCAAGGATCGAAACAGAGAGAAAATGAGGTAAGGGCCTCCGCGAAGGGACATTGAATCAAACATACAATTGAATGCAATCGACACTTTGGTAGAGCATAGAGTATTGTATTATGCATTGGTGAACTGTGTGATGGAATAATGGAGGTGTAAGGTTAACGAGACTTGGTAAACAGAGAAGGCTTTTCCCATTCGAATTGACTTGAAGGCGCAATGAAATACGCGTAGCGGAACTGTACGTTAATAGAATTGTAACCACAACAAACGTGATGCAGAGGTGTTGTGCCTTGATGGGTTTTAAACCTTGTAAGAGATCATGTTTGAAATGAGATGAAAACACAATGAAAGGAAATCGGAACCCTGAGGGTGAACCACGAAGGCGGGTTCTAGAAAGGAAACAATGGGTTTCACATTATTAATAAATGGTAAGCGAAATTCTTGAAAAAAACGTGATAATTCTCTTCGAGTGACAAGTTGCAAATGGTGGTATTTAAATATTGCCTATTTCGCAAAATATTTTCGTGTTAAAGCTCAGTGATGAAAAAAATGTGATTTGCGTTCGATCATTGAGGCAAGGGATCCAAGCATGTTCACATTTCAAGTTTCGAGTTGGATAACTTCAACATAGTCAGCGTTCTTTTTATTTGGTAAGTGTTATGATATGTTGTGGGCCTGAAACAACATTTGTTGGCAATTAAGTTTTAATCCAACGTCGAAAGTTCATAACCGGGGTTTAACCAAAGTCTGAGTGTGTATGGCCGAATAATCATATGTTTTGAATTGTTGAGAGTTGGCCTTTTTCCAAAGTCGAGTCTTTGGTAGGAAATGGAACTTTAACATGGTTTGGCATTGGGTTTAATTATAAATCAAAGATGAAGTGATAAAGTGTGACCATAACCATTTGTGAGGTCTAATTGAGGCTTGACCATAGAAATGAATGAGTTACAAATATGAAGTTTGTATTTATGGGATTTATAATCATGTATTAAAGGTGAGATAAAAGCTTCCGCATTAAATTGTTGAGTTTGCCTAGATTGAGATTTATTCGGGGCATAAAATTTGTTGAATGCATTTTATATGCATTGATAGTGGAGAATGTGGGTTTGGTAGGGTGACCCGCCATTAGCCAGACAGAGGGGATCATCCCAAACTTGTCTATCTATTTGTGTTTTGTTGGGAACTTAGCATGGCCAGTTCTAGGTTGATCCCGGGACGAAAACCCCGTGGTGACATTTATTGGTGGATCCATCCAGGGTCCATGATTGCGCTTCAACGTTTTTTTTCTGTTTTAATGAGCAGACAAGCATGCCATCTACAGGAGCTCCAATTTATTGTATGGGCATGTATTTAATTTTGAGTTAATAATATAAATAAAGGGTTGCATTTCTAGATCATGTATGTGTTCTTGTTCTTGATGAAAAGTTGGTTTAAATTAGAACACTAATATGTTCTAGATCTATCGAATTTTTTTACTGTTTGGAATCTTACAAACTCCTGCCTAATAGGAATAGACTCCTTTACATAGCAAGAATCACAACTGAGACAAGCAGGAATTACATTTTCTAACACACCCCCTTAATGACTACTTGTCTCGATATCCATCTGCAAAACCTACATATGGTCATGTAAGGTAATTACACTTTGTATCTTGTTCATGCAATTGTCGAAGTCAATATAAAGGAACAACCATCTACCGGAATAAACAGGTTTCCAACCCACTGCAACCGCCAGTCTACTAGGAAGTCCTTCACATACATGGTTCATCCAACCTCTCGACGAACTCCCCCTAGACATAAAATTTCACCTCATGGAATTTAAAACCAAGACGACCCACTCGAGTGTATCCATCCCATATGACACACTCTTCCAAGGTGGTAAAACTCTCTAATGGAGGGAACACATAACAAAGGGGTATGCATGCCTCTCTGGGTCTTACAGCATGTACAAAGAAAAAAATTCAAACACCACAACTAACCATTACAAACAACAAATGACATGTAGATTTTATGTAATTACAATATGTGACTCATACTCTACCATGGTCTTGAGTCTATTCTACAAACATAAACAAACTTTGACCACACCATTCATATGCTGGAACATGCCACTACTTTGGCTTTGTACTTTTGAGTCTTTGGTATCTTCATTTTTTACTTTGGCTTTCTCCATGTTTTACCTATCATCAATTAGAGTTGTGAATTATAACAAAATGACATCATATTGAGGTCGCAAATCTCAATATTTATACAAATTTCCAAGATTTATTCACCTTTACCCATACCAAACTGAAATACTACCAAATGAAAATGGAAGCACAAGCAATAACCATGACAGTAAAGAAATATCCATTAAGAACAACTCTCCTGCAAAAATTCAACACGGGCCATGTTATTCACTATTGCGAACAGACCACCCCAAACTTCAGTTCACCATAACACTGGCCACACTGTTGTTGTGGGCAGATCCAAGATCATACACTGCATGTTTTCTTCAATCTTATCCCTATTAGATTGCTAACAACTGATCACTCCACTTTTCTTCATGAACAGACACTAGCAACACTATTGTACCTACTTGTTGGTTTTCATTTCAACGAGAAGAAATTCACCTCCATCGCTCAGGTGCTCAACCTCAAGGAGATACAATGTAGGCACCAAGGCTCTCAATATAGCCACCAAGGCTCAAGTCAGCCACAAAGCCTCATCATAGCCACAAAGGCTCAACATAGCCACGAAGGCTCTCCAACTACCCAGCGCCACAAATCTGCCACTAGACACACCAACCACCAAGGGATATTAGCCATTAAGGCTCACCAGCTCTTCTCCAGAGCATGCAACGACGCACATGTCGGATCTGCAGTAACATTGCCACAGTAATGCGTATCATACAAAAAATAACTGCGCTTAATGCACCATATTCAACTCTCCATCGTCATTGATCGACATTTGGTACCGACACACGAGGTTTCCAAACATGCCTCCTCACGTTGGATTTCGAGCTACAACAATGAAAACTATTGTCAGGCTAATCTCTTCACATTGGTCCGGATCAAGAAGCTCACCACACTTCCGTTGTGTCACACTAAAATAAAGGGGAGTTGACCAATATCTAAAATTGGCTTTCAATATGAGTGAGGATTGAGCTTCCTCAACACCCCAATCTCACCTTTACTGTCATGTTTTCATCATCCCCAGTTGTTAATCATCCTCGCAAATAAGTTTGTCTAATGTTAGAATGGCCAGTTCCAATAGAAACACAAATGTGTGACAATAGTTGGCCAAACTAAATATCACAAAAACAAAGTGTGCAATTCTTTCAACCAGAATAACATGATCCAATCAAATTTAAATTCAAAGCATTTAAATAAGAGGATTCAACGAGATTTTCTGGGTCGTAATCTGCAATTCTTCTACCCATGCTGCCGGATCTTATGGTTACATTGCTACATATGGGTCTTGAACTATGTAACTCTGTATAACACAATGATCATATGGATGCCACTTACACAATAAAATTGCATATGGGATCAACAGTAAGTTGCTGCAAAACATCATGGAAATCCACGCAACAACCCATTTCATGTGCCTCTGGAAAATTCCATCCAAACTGCTTTTGCAGAAACTTCCAGCTACACGAAGTGCAATGACTCTGGAACAACACCCCAATATCACTAGCTTTCCATTTCATTATTCACCACATAGATTACAGAAATAATGCCTGAGTATTGTGACAATTCCTTCGAGGAAAGGGACAGAGAAAGCAACAATATAAGGAAGTCTATCTACTTGCTACAAAAACACATTATAATTGCAGATCACCGGCTTCTTTGGTGCCAATATAGTGGAATTTGATCCACCATCAATTTCGACACACCACTGTCCCTCAGGACGACCGTTTTCTCCTCGGCATACCATGCAAGATTCCCCATTTCAGTAGCAAGAACATGTACAAAATCCCTCGTTGCAACTGCAACGACAACAGATGCCAGAACAATTGAAAAAACATCAAGTTGTGCAGCAGTCACAAATTTACACACAACAAATGACTTCTTCTTCTAACAAAAGAAAAATATTTCTAGATCCTAAACTATCCGTGCAAATAATAGTTCCAACATTTTTGTACTTCTCGAGTAGGTAGTTCAAATTAAGATCAAGAAGTGTCCAAAAGCAAGCTCATCCCTGAGACCCCGATATCTTCATAAAACTATGCCCTAATACTTGAATAAACTATAGATTTCACCAACGATGTTGGTTTTCATCGCAGAGAGAATAGGGCAAGGGGATTGAGGAGGCCAAGGTATGGAAATTAGTTGGCCAAGGCCCGCCATTGAGTAAAAGCCACATCCCCACAAGAGAGATGATGTTCCTTACATACGATCGACTGTGCGACCTCAGCCACATGATGTTGAGAAGTCAACAAGAAATGTGTGTCTAATTTAATTTTCCCTTAATTAAATTGGACAATAAAATATAATCTTATCTCATAATCACTAGTAATAGTTAAATGAGTGTGATAAAATCAGTTAACTCATGAATTTCGAGTTGAGGGTGGTTTGTGAGGCATGTAGAGTGATTTTATTAGTTATGGATTTCAAGTTGTAGTTAGTGCATTGGTTTAATGCATGAGAAACCAGTTAACTCAATTAATTGAGTTAAAGTCAGTTGAACTAGTTGTAACTCTTTGTTGCACTAGTGAGAGATTAACTGAATTAAATCATATTTAATTCACATGAAGTGATATACCATGCAACTGATGATTTACTATTAATATTTGCATCCATGTCAGTTCTAGTGGAGACCCAGTTGAGACAAAAGTTAAAGGGATGTTAACTATCAGTTGTATCATTAGTAGGTTGCCCGCATGCACTAAAACAACCATAGGATTTCCCATGAACATCATGCAGTTTTGGAAGGCAAAATTTATTAAAGAATAGGGATTTCATTCCACATGAATTGCGCAAGCAAGGTAGGCTGAGTATAGGTTGAAAATTGGTTAAGTGTTAGTCGATTTTGGATCAGTGTGAGACAGTTGTGAGAGTGAAAAATACTCTTGTGAGAAGAGTGCATTGTAATTGTTTCATGATTCCTTGGTGAATATACAATAGAATATAGAGGGGTTTTGAGCAGTAAGCTTTCCACAAGAAAACATCTATGGTGTGGTTTGATTTTCTTCTTTCTTTACTTGTTGTAATTGGCGATCGTGTTTATTTTCTGCAATTGATTTTTAGAAAGATTCAATATATTTCTTTAATAGATCGCACGATCGAATTGAATCCATTAATATGCACCACGCCATTTTTCCACTCCTCAGAACGAGCTTTCCTGCAACAAATTATTTTTCGACCCTTTCATTCTCCTAGTACGTGATCAACCAGACTATTGCATTGCTCCCAATCAACGATTAAACACAACCATTGCCAGCTCCTCACATGATTTCGCCAATCGACTTACACAAATACGTTGAATAAATTCCCACGACGTTCACAATAAGGAAATGAATCTCAAATTGAACAATCTTTAGACCAAACAGATTTGACTCGATTTCGATGGTTAATTCAGCGTCTAAGCCACTGCAAACAAAAACTCGCCAAAGGTTGCACCTTCACACAATTGTTGCACACCATCCCATAACAGTTTCTTGCAGATATCACTTCTTTAACTGAAAATAGCCTTTAATGCCTTGATTTAAACCACACTCTTCAACGCCAAGGACCATATTGGATGAAGATCCAACCGAGATCGCCAAGATCTAATCAAAATCCATCCACCTTTGTTTGTTGGGTACATGTATCACTAAAAAACAGGATAAAACAATCACCATCCTTGTCAAGCACCCATAACGCCTCTAGCAATTGCTCTTGTTCTTCCGGAGATGGACTCGACGCACATTTCATTGGGCGAATTTAAATAGTCGTGACTCACTGCTGGCCACGTGCACAACAGTGCCTTCTCACCAGAGCTGGGCACTGTTGAATCCACTATGGAGGTCAACCCCATAGTGCTTCCAGTGTTTCTCAATGCAGACTCCTTCGCAATCCGAAGAAAACGAGCTTACTCTTCCACGCCACCACGCAAAATTGAAGATCGACTCTCCACGCGGCTAACCCTCCAGAAAAGCTGGTAGGCTTCAACAAGGGATTAAACACAGCAAATTAAATGATCCACTACACAGGCGGGATCGTATCTGGCTCAATCATCCATGCGCTCATGGGTCACATAACTTCACTTCACAGTACGTGTTGAAATATTAAAGTCACTGGCCGTGCCTTTGAGCAGAAGAAACGAGTACAACAGCAGCAGAGATTTGAGTGCACAACACTCTGTATTTAAGAAGAATTAAATTTTGATGGGTAGCAGCTAAGTATAGCAAAGAAATTAATTTTGAATGATGGGCGAAGTCATTTTTGACAGAGGAATGAAGAATTTCGTAGCTCAAGTCTACGGAGGAGCAGAAGTTATTAAAGAAATTCATTTCGGGCTTTAAAGCCCTCAACAACCAGAAATGAATGAAATTGATCGAACATGCGAAAGTCACTTATGAAGTGGAAGGACAAGTGGTCCCTACCACTTGAGCGCAAGATCGCAATTTTCAGAAGTTCAGAAGTTTTAAATGTCTTGTGAATATGGAAATCTGCGATGTGCGATGGTTGCGCCATCGCAACATCGCAACATCGCATATCGCAAAGTTGTTCCGCCATTTCGCCATCGCACATCGCAAAATGGTCGATTGCGACGTGGTCCCCACTCGTACGTCGCGCCATGTTAAGTTTTATGTTTGGAAGGTGATTTTCCTTTGTATTTTGTTTATTTATTTGTTTTAAGTTTTATATAGGTTTTATGGTTTTGTTCCGCCGCGCCATATAAAAAGGAAGAAAAGGCCGAGAGAAAATGTAATGAATGTATTGTATTGCATTTTAAACGCTGTGTGAGCCCGCAAGCAAAGAAAACACAGTAAGATCATTACAGCACTGTTTTGTGCGTTTTGAGAGAGAGACAGAGATTTGTTTTGGTGCACTGCGTCTGTAGCAGTCCCTATTCATAGTTTGTGAATCCCTCACTGTTGAGGAAGAAATTTGTATTAGTTTAAGTTCTGTTAATCAAATAGAAGAAAGCATTTTTATGCCATCTCTATCTGCAATCAAAATTTCTGTTTTAAACTTCTCTGTGTTGTAGAGGAGAGTTTGTTCTCTCCACTGTTGTTTGGAATTTCCAATATTCCAACATGGTATTGGAGCTAGTTCAGGCTCTTTGAAGGTTTCAAAGAAGCTGAAGAAGAAGAAGACTTGTTGCAGTGTTTTCTCCAGCAGCGTGAAAAGCTTGACAGAAGTCACAGTCAGGTATTTCTCAAAGATAAAAGTGCAGTTGTTTATTGCTTAAGGAGTTTGTTCTTTCAAGAAGGAAAGACAGTTTATTTAAGCTTAGAGTTCAGTTTTGAAGCAATGGCTGGACCAAGCACTGGTATGAGTCTTGGAAATGTTCAGCTTTCACAATTTAATGGAAATAACTATGATTATTGGGCCATTACCATGAGCGCCCTGTTTGTATCACAAGACTTATGGGAGTTAGTAGAAGATGGTTTTACAGAACCAGCTGATGAGCAGGCTTTTAATGCCTTAGCTCAAGCAGAGAAGGATGTGTTGAAGAATAATAGGAAGAAAGACTCTAAAGCTCTCTTCTTATTGTATCAAGCTGTAAATGAGAGTGTGTTTCCGAGGATAGCAGCAGCTAAGAAATCCAAGGAGGCATGGGAAACTCTGAAAGTAGCCTATCAAGGTATGGAGAAAGTTAAAACAACAAAACTTCAATTGCTGAGAAGAGATTTTGAAACTCTTTGCATGAAAGAGTCAGACAGTGTTGATACATTCTTTACACATGTGATTGGGATTGTCAATCAGATAAGATCCCATGGAGAAACTCTTGAATAAAGAAGGATTGTGGAGAAACTTTTGAGATGCTTACCCTCAAAGTTTGATGTTATTGTAACCACCATAGAAGAGACCAAAGATCTCTCACAGTTCACAGTGGATGAACTTCATGCCTCGCTGATAACTCATGAACAGAGATTGAGCAGAGATGAAAACTCATCTCTTGAGCACGCCTTCAAGACCCAGATGCCTTCAGGAAGAGGAAGAGATCAAGGAAAAGGAAGAGGAAGAGGCAAAAGCCAGAACAGAGGTGGAAGGAACAACCCTTCACATTCACATGGAAGGAGCAACAGTCAAAGTCAGAGCCAAGGCCAATGCAACAGCCAGCAAGGTGGACATCAACACCAACATGCTCATGGAAAAAGGTATGATAAATCCAATGTCCAGTGTCATTATTGCAAGAAATATGGGCACTATGCCAATGAATGTAGAAAGAAGCAAAATGACATGAAAAATAAGCAGAATGCTAATGTAGCAAAAGAAGAAAACAACCCAAGTAATGTGCTATTAGCTTGTAATGTAGCACAGGATAAAGAAGATGATGTTTGGTTCTTAGATTCAGGGTGTAGTAATCATATGACTGGAAACAAAGCAATGTTTGCCAATCTTGATGAAGAAGTAAAATCTGAAGTGACCACAGGGACTGATACTAAGATCTCTGTCAAAGGAAAGGGCAGAGTTAGTATTCGAGCAAGAAATTGGGAGCAGAAATTTGTTCCTGATGTGTATTATGTTCCAGGTCTGAAGTGTAATATTTTGAGCGTTAGGCAGCTCATAAATAAAGGTTACAATGTAATATTCAAAGATGATGTGTGCACCATAAAAGATATTCCTCCAAGTAAGAAAATTATTGCTGAAATTCAAATGACCAGCAATAGGATGTTTCCTCTCAAGCTTAACATTGACTTGAAGGGAAAAGGGAAAAGCATAGCAGCTGTAACACAAGAAGCCTTTCAGAAGGAAGCAAAGGATGAAAATTGGTTATGGCATTTGAGATTTGGACATCTCAATTTCGGAGGATTAAATTTGCTGCACAGAAAAGGAATGGTAAGAGGTTTGCCATTGATTGAGAAGCCTGACAGCCTATGTGAAGGCTGCATCTTGGGAAAGCAACACAGAGAAAATTTTCCTTCAGGGAAAAGCATAAGGGCAAAAGCACCTTTGGAGATAATCCACTCAGACTTGTGTGGGCCGATGCAGACAGCATCTTTTTCGAGCAACAACTATATGCTGACCTTCATAGATGATTTCACAAGAAAAGTGTGGGTTTATTTTCTGAAATATAAGAGTGAAGTTTTTCAGAAATTTTGCCACTTTAAAGCTCTCGTAGAGAAACAGAGCTGGCTGTATATTAAAGTCCTCAGAACCGACAGAGGAGGAGAATATATATCAAAGGAGTTTCTGCGTTTTTGCAAAGAAAACGGCATACACAAGCAATTTACCACCAGGTACACACCACAACAGAATGGAGTTGCTGAAAGAAAGAATCGAACCATAATGGAAATGGTGAGAAGTATGCTGAAGGAAAAGCACTTGCCGAATGAGTATTGGGCAGAAGCATCAAACTGTGCTACATATATTTTGAATATATGCCCCACAAAATCTGTCATGAAAAAGGTTCCGGAAGAAGCGTGGAGTGGCAGAAAACAAGGAGTCACCCACATGAGAGTTTTTGGATGTGTGGCATATGTACACATTCCAAACAAGTTGAGAATGAAATTGGATAGTAAGGGGGAGAAGTGCATCTTCCTTGGATATTGTGAAGATTCCAAAGGATATAGATTGTATAACCCATCCACAAAGAATTTTGCGATAAGCAGAGATGTGCAATTCATTGAAGAGGAAGCATGGGATGGAAGCATTAAGAAAAAAGTAAATGTTAAAAACTGTTTATCTCATGATGAAGAAGAAGGAGATGTGGTTGAGATTAATAACCCATCCATTGCACAACCTCCAGCAACGCAAGGACAGCAAGGGACACCTCAAGCGGCAGCGAGAACACCCTTGAGAAGAAGCGGCAGTGGTTCACCGAGCACACCACATGGAGCAGAATTGAGTGCTTCATCAAGCACAGCTACGCCAAGTGAAAGAGGAACAAAGTTCAGAAGTCTTAGAGAAATTTATGAGCAAGGAGCAGCAAATGAAGGTATGAATTCCTTATTTTCTTTGTATTATCAAGTTGATGATCCTATTCATTTTGAAGATGCTATTAAAGATAGAAAATGGATAGAAGCTATGGATGATGAAATTAAAGCCATAGAGAAGAACAAAACATGGGAGTTGGTTGATCTCCCAGAAGGCAAGGAAGTCATTGGAGTTAAATGGTTCTATAAGACCAAAAGCAATGCTGAAAGAAAAATAGAGAGACACAAGGCCAGACTTGTTGTCAAAGGATACAAGCAGAAGCAAGGGATTGACTATGAAGAAACTTTTGCACCAGTTGCAAGAATGGAGACAGTAAGAGCAGTGCTGTCCATAGCAGCAAAAAACAAATGGAAAGTATACCAGATGGATGTAAAATCCGCATTTCTAAATGGAGTTTTAATGGAAGAGGTATATGTGGAACAACCTCTCGGATATGAAAAGAAAGGTCAAGAGCATACGGTCTGCAAATTGAAGAAAGCTCTTTATGGGCTGAAGCAAGCACCAAGAGCGTGGTACAGTAGGATAGATTCCTATCTACTGGAAAATGGATTTGAAAAGTGTGAGGGAGAGCCCACCCTCTACATCAAAGAAAAGGATGGTAAGATCCTAATTGTTGTTTTTTATGTTGATGATTTAATTTTTACAGGTAATGATGATTACCTTGTTGAGAATTTTAAAACAGTCATGAAAGATGAATTTAAAATGACTGACATGGGTTTGTTAAGATACTTCTTGGGAATAGAAGTAGAGAAAGGTGAGAAAGGGATTTTTATATCTCAAGCAAAGTATGTGAATCAAGTTTTAGAAAGATTTAATATGCAGGAGTGCAAAGCTGCAATTACTCCCACAATAATGGGATTGAAGTTGAGTAAAGATAGCGAGCGGCAAGGATTTTGATCAAGTTTGTATAAAACATAAAAAACACCATTGGCGGAATTGCAGTATTTGACTGCAACTAGGCCAGATATTATGTATGCTGTTAGTTTAATTTCCAGATTTATGGAGAAGCCAAAAGAAGCACATTGGCAAGCAGCAAAGAGAATTCTGAGGTATGTGAAAGGAAGAAAAAGATTTGGTATTCTGTATATAGCTTCAGAAAATTCAGAATTAGTTGGATACACTGACAGTGATTGGGTTGGAAGTGTAGATGATCGGAAGAGTACTTCTGGTTATGTTTTTCATATGGGTTCAGGAGCCATTTCATGGGCTTCTAAGAAACAACCGATTGTAGCATTGTCTACAGCAGAAGCAGAGTATGTGGCAGCTACAGTAGCAGCGTGTCAAGCAATTTGGATGAGAAGAATGTTGAGAAGTCTATGTCAAGAACAGGTAAAAGGGACAGTGATTTATTGTGACAATAGCTCAGCTATTGCATTGTCAAAGAATTATGTGTTTCACAAGAGAACGAAACACATAGACACAAAGTTTCATTATATCAGAGAATTGGTAAAAAATGGAGAAGTTGTTTTGCAACATTGTAAAACAGAGGAGCAATATGCAGATATTTTGACAAAGCCATTGGCACAGAAGACATTCGAATTTTTAAGAAAATGTTTGGGTATGATGGATAACCCAGCAGCTGAATTTAAGGGGGAGTGTTGAAATATTAAATTCACCTGCCGTGCCTTTGAGCAGAAGAAACGAGTACAGCAGCAGCAGAGATTTGAGTGCACATCACTCTGTATTTAAGAAGAATTAAATTTTGATGGGCAGCAGCCAAGTATAGCAGAGGAATTAATTTTGAATGATGGGCGAAGTCATTTTTAACAGAGGAATGAAGAATTTCATAGCTCAAGTCTACGGAGGAGCAGAAGTTATTAAAGAAAGTCATTTCAGGCTTTAAAGCCCTCAACAACCAGAAACGAATGAAATTGATCGAACATGCGAAAGTCACTTATGAAGCGGAAGGACAAGTGGTCCCTACCACTTGAGTGCAAGATCGCAAGATCGCAATTTTCAGAAGTTCAGAAGTTTTAAATGTCTTGTGAATATGGAAATCTGCGAGGTGCGATGGTTGCGCCATCGCAACATCACAAAATCGCATATCGCAAAGTTGTTCCGCCGTTCCGCCATCACACATCACAAAATAGTCGACTGCGACGTGGTCCCCACTCGTACGTCGCGCCATGTTAAGTTTTATGTTTGGAAGGTGATTTTTCTTTGTATTTTGTTTATTTCTTTGTTTTAAGTTTTATATAGGTTTTATGGTTTTGTTCCGCCGCGCCATATAAAAAGGAAGAAAAGGCCGAGAGAAAATGTAATGAATGTATTGTATTGCATTGTAAACGCTGTGTGAGCCCGCAGGCAAAGAAAACACAGTAAGATCATTACAACACTGTTTTGTGCATTTTGAGAGAGAGACAGAGATTTGTTTTGGTGCACTGCGTCTGTAGCAGTCCCTATTCATAGTTTGTGAATCCCTCACTGTCGAGGAAGACATTTGTATTAGTTTAAGTTCTATTAATCAAATAGAAGAAAGCATTTTTATGCCATCTCTGTCTGCAATCAAAATTTCTGTTTTAAACTTCTCCGTGTTGTAGAGGAGAGTTTGTTCTCTCCACTGTTGTTTGGAATTTCCAATATTCCAACAGTCGGTAGAAAACACTGCCACGAAAGCGCTCACCGAGCCATGGTCACTAGGTCTCTCCATTCAACGACCTGGAGCAATGGATCGATTCTCATTCTTTTCAACCACTTCATATCGACCCTTTCCGGGCTTACACTTTCACTGCGCTCTAACCATGTCAAAAAAATCACTTTTACAAGTCACCAACCAAATGGAGGTCGATCTTTGTCTTCCCTATGCAGGTCGTTATGTTGGTCAATATGTTTTCTCTAGGTGACATATCATCTCACTTGACATCGATTTCGAACAACTAATCAAACTATGGGTAGATTCACGCTCTCGGCTCCACAAATCCAATTATTTCCACGGTAAGGACGGACGAACGCCGAGGAAATCTTCACTTGTAACTCTTTTGGGATTGTAGCTCGCACCACCATTTTGCAATGGATTATGACCTGAACCTGTCGCTCCTGTAAGGGATACCACTAGAATAACTTGCAAAAAGGACTGAACCTGTGTTTTTAAGCAGAGGATTGAAATGGGTTATAGGTGACCGTCTTCATCGTCCATGCTACAAGGTTTTTGGAGCACTTCTGAAAATTGTCCCATGCTTCTAGTGATCAGGTTGTGAGTAAGATGTGGTTAAATGAAACCAAAAGCCATAATATGTCAATTCTAGGGTTAAATATATTTTAGTTTTCAATGTCTATTTGTATTGAAAATATTTTTTTTTATCCAACATTATTTCAAATTTATAAAAACTTCATTTTATTAAGAATAAAAAATTTAGTTTGACTTGTTATTAGGTACATTACATTTTATAATTCATCATGGTCTACATTTTCATTATCATTAAACTCTCTTCCATCCATTATTAAGGCATATATGACCATGTTTTATTCACTAATAAACTTTTTTTAGTATTTAGTATATTTTTTAGTTTTATGGGTTTTTGTTTTTAGCAAGTCTTTTTTTAATAGCTATGAGGGATAACTTAATTAGTTGAGTTCTCATTGCTAAGTATCTTGCTAATTGGAAGGTCAATGGGTCAAATCTCCTTGAATCCCTTCTGGTCAAATCATGCTAGTTTCGCTGACGGGAAAATCCCTCTGTGAACCACATATTGGTGTAGAAATTATGATGTAAATTTGCAACTGTTCATGAAGTTCTAATAAAAATCACAAGACAAAAACCTACTCTACTTCTCTGCAGAATTCAATTCACAATTTAGAACATCAATAAAAAACGTGAAATGAGAAATAACACCCATGCACACAGTAATTTTCCACGGGAAAGTAATCTACTAAAAACCCCTTGGACTGCTTGCATTAATTTGATGAATAAATATGTATTACAATTGCTTTGCTCAACTGAGCACAACCTAAAACTAAATAACCTATCTCTCTTCTCTTTAAGAATATCTGACCTAGACTTAGTCGAATTCTGCCTCTGCTTGAGCCCCTATTTCCTTGCACAATTCCTTGAGAAATTAGGCACTTATTATTTAGGAAATTCCTCCAAAATTATTGCGCAATTCCCAAGGTTGATCATCTGAATATATGCAACACCTGTACAATCAATACTAGTCTATAACTGATGTTACACTACCTTAGAATGTCCACCACAACTAGGGAACTCGAATTCACTAGTAAACATTCTCTATTATCAAGTACATTTTCTAGTTTTACGTGTTTTTGTTTTTACGAAGTGTTTTTTTAATAGCCCCAAGGGATAGATCATTTGGTTGAGTTCCCGTTGCTAAGTAACTTGCTAATCGAGAGGTCGTGGGGTCAAATCTCCTTGAATCCCTTCTGGTTAGGCCATGCTAGTTTGGCCGACGGGTAGATCCCTTCAAGTTGATCTACCTATATTTTCTCGTGGATGTAATAGACACTAGACCATAGATGTAGCCTGATTTTCTTGTTTGTTTTATATCACAGCGGTGAACCCCTGTACCTTAATGTGGGGGCAAAGTTGCCCGTAATTAAACGTTGCCTGGGGGGTCTAGGGGGGGCAGCTGCGACTTTATGGATCCCCCCCCCCCCTCCTCGGCGGGGGGTTTCGGGGGAGCACCCCCGAAGCTAAAAACAAATGTAAAATTGCCTTGTAAAAGTATAGTAATCTCTAGTCAATCTGGGCCATTCATTAGGCAGATGATCTGATGGTAGAAGTTATGTTTAGTTTAGGGTTTTTTTTCCCTAGAAGGCAACCCCTCGCTTGTAATGAGGGTATTGTATTGCGAGTGTGTATTGTATGTGTATTCTCAGAGTGAGAAACAGATAGGGAGACTGTGAGAGAGAATAGAGGATATTACAACAGATCTGTTGTAGGTTGTGTCGCTTCATTTTGCTGGATAATAGAAAGGAAGGACTGGCTATTCGGGGTGGACATAGCCTAAACTGGGTGAACCACATATATCTGTGTCTCTCTGGTTTTATGTGTTTTGTGTGCTTGTGTTTTCTGCATATTTTATTTGTTTCATTGCTCTATGATATATAATTTTCTAAAAACTGGTATTGGAGCCGAAGGTCTATTTGGCTGATAAACTCGTAGGAAAGAAAGATTCCTGGTTTGAGTGGGAGCAATGGCGGAAGATGGTAAGTTTAGGGTCGAGAAATTTAATGGCCAAAACTTCCCACTGTGGAAGATGTAGATGGAAGATTATCTGTATCAGAAAGATCTGTACCTACCATTGAGCGGAAAAACAAAGAAGCCGACGGCTATGACAGACGCAGAATGGGAGATTCTCAATAGAAAGGCACTCATAACAGTACGGTTGTGCCTCGCGGCGTCTGTAGCCTTCAATATTTCGAAGGAAACAACAACAAAGGGTTTGATTAAGGCGTTGGCGAAATTATATGAAAAACCCTCGGCCTCAAACAAGGTATTTCTTATGAAACATTTATTTAATATGAAGATGTCGGAAGGTGGATCTATTGCAGACCATTTAAATGATTTTAATACAGTTACCAGTCAGTTAAATTCTGTAGGGGTAAACTTTGATGATGAAGTTAGGGCTCTTTTATTTCTGTGCTCATTGCCAGAAAGTTGGAATGGTTTAGTTATGGCCATTAGTAACTATATCTCTGGATCTAGTACATTAAAGTTTGATGATGTTTTCGATGCTATCCTTAGCGAGGAAATGCGACGGAAAAGCTCCGGTGAGACATCGGGCAATGCTTTAAGTGCAGAGACTAGGGGAAGAAGAATGGAAAGAGGAAAGAGCTCAGGATATTGCAGTAAATCAAGGAAAGGCAGATCCAAGTCCAGATCGGGGATAGTGTGCTAGAAATGCGAAAAGAAAGGACACCTAAAGAAATACTGTAGATCTCGGAAGGGAAAAGAAGGAGACACAAAGCAAGAAAACAATCATGAAGAAAATGTGACAGGTGATGTGTTACAAGATTCTTTGATTCTTTCTTTAGAAAATGTTAGTGATTCTTGGGTTGTAGATTCAGGGGCCTCATTCCATGCCACACCTGAAAAGAAATATTTTCATGACTATGTTTAAGGAGATTTTGGACAAGTTCGTTTGGGTGATGATAAACCCTGTAAAATTGTTGGAATAGGTAAGGTTCTTGTAAAAAAACATAATGGAAACCAATGACTATTAAAGGAGGTAAGGCATGTTACAGATCTGAAGAAAAATCTTATTTCAACAGGGCAGTTAGGCAATGAAGGTTGTGTGACAACTTTCACAGATAAAACTTGGAAGGTCACCAAAGGAGAGCTGGTAATAGCAAAAGGTGAAAAGGTTGGTACATTTTATTTATGCAATGGTATTTCTAACTCTGTTAATGCTTTAACTTTCAAAGGAGCAGATGCAACATTATGGCATCATAGGCTCGGACACATGAGTGAGAAGGGGATGAAGATTCTTCACTCAAGAAATTTGTTGTTGGGTTTGAAGAATGTTGATTTGGATTTATGTGAAAATTGAATTTATGGAAAACAGAAGAGAGTCAGATTTGTCAGAGTTGGGAAAGAAAAGAAGAGAAAAAAATTAGAGCTTTTGCATACAGATGTATGGGGACCTGCTCAGGTATTATCTCTTGGTGGCTCTCGTTATTTCGTTACTTTTATTGATGATGCAACTAGAAAAACTTGGATTTATTTTATTCAGAATAAATATGATGTATTTGATACTTTCAAGAAATGGAAAGCTTTGGTTGAGATTGAGACAGGAAATAATTTGAAGTGTCTTAAATCAAACAATGGAGGTGAATATTGCAGCAAAGAGTTTGATAGGTACTGTTCAGAGCATGGAATTCATAGAGATAAGACAATTCCAAGAACATCACAAGAAAATGTTGTTTCAGAAAGGATGAACAGAACAATCATGGAGTGTGCAAGGTGCATGAGATTGCATGCAGGATTGCCTTTACAATTTTGGGAAGATGCTGTAGATACTGTTGTTTATCTAATAAACAGACGGCCTTCAAGTTCCTTAGATGGTGGTATTCCAGAGGAAGCATGGACAGGTAAAAAGGTAAACTACTCTTTTTTAAAGCCTTTTGGCTGTGAGGCCTTTGTCCATATTAATAAATAAAACAGAACAAAGCTTGAGGCAAAATCGAAGAAATGTACCTTTATTGGATATGGTGTTAATGATTTTGGTTATCGCTTATATGATTATGAAAATCACAAAATCATTAGGAGCAGAGATGTAATAGTCAATGAAAAGGTATTGTATAAGAATTAGTTGCAGGAAAAGAAACAAGAAAAAAAAACAAAGAATATACAGTTCTTGATGAGATCATAGAAAAAGTAAAGGTGCCTGAAAATAATAATAATCAACAGCCATAGAAACAACAACCACCACAACAGCAACAGGCACCTCAAACACCTGAAAGTGGTGTTAGAAGATATACCAAGTTAAGTATACCCCCTGAACGATACTCTCCTCCATTATATTATTTATTGTTGACTGATTCTGGTGAACCTGAATGTTATGGAGAAGCAATGTAGTTTGAAAGCAGGAAGAAGTGGGAGATATCCATGGAAGAAGATATGGACTCCTTAATGCATAACCAGACTTGGGACTTAGTCAGGTTTCCTGCATGTAAAACTACATTGCAGAATAAATCGATTTACAGGCTTAAGGAAGAAGATGGAGGAAAACATAGGTACAAAGCTAGACTTGTGGTGAAGGGGTTTTCACAGAAGAAAGGTATTGATTTTGATGAAATATTTTCTCCTGTTGTTAAGATGACTTCAATCAAAACTATTTTAATTCTTGTAGCAGCGGAAGATTTACATCTTGAACAGTTAGATGTAAAGACAACATTTCTCCATGTAGATTTGGAGGAAGAGATCTATATGGAGCAACCAGAAGGATATGAGGTCAACGGGAAAGAAAAATTAGTATGTAGGTTAAAGAAGAGCATGTATGGCTTAAAATAGGCTCAAAGGCAGTGGTATCTAAAATTTGACAAGTTCATGTCTGAACAAGGTTATACTAGATGTCCCTCTGATCATTGTGTTTACTTGAAAAAGAAAAATGATGGTAGCTATATTATACTTGTATGTAGATGACATGCTTGTTGCAGGGTCTAACATGCAAGCAATAAATGTGCTCAAAAGAAAATTGGAAAGTTCATTTGCAATGAAGGATTTGGGAGCTGCAAAACAAATCCTTGGTATGAGAATAACTAGAGACAGGGAAAATCACAAATTAACACTGTCTCAGAATGAGTACATACAAAAGGTGCTGAAAAGATTTAATATGCAGAATGAAAAACCAGTTAGTACACCTTTTGCTAGCCATTTCAAACTTAGTAAGGAGATGTGCCCCAAGACCCAAGAAGAAATGGACTATACATATAAAGTTCCATATGCATCAGCAGTTGGAAGCTTAATGTATGCAATGGTCTGCACAAGGCCTGATATTGCACATGCAATGGGAGTTGTAAGCAGGTACATGAAAAATCCAGGAAAAGAACATTGGATGGCAGTAAAATGGATTCTCAAATATTTGAGAGGTACCAAAAATCAAGCATTATTCTTTGGTGGTTCAAACGTTGCTTTACAGGGATATGTTGATGTATATATGGCAGGTGACAGAGATAATAGGAGGAGCACTATAGGGTATGTATTTACTGTAGGTGGAACAACTATCAGTTGGGTTTCAAAAATTCAAAGTGTTGCACTTTCAACAACAGAAGCAGAGTATGTTGCTGCTACAGAGGCTAGTAAAGAAATGATTTGGTTACAAAGTTTTATGGATGAATTGGGTAAGGAGCATGATATGGGCACATTATACAGTGATAGCCAAAGTGCCATTCATCTTGAAAATAACTCAGCATTTCATTCCAGGACTAAACACATACAGCTCAAGTACCATTTCATACGGTCAGTATTGGAAGATGGACAGTTGAAGCTGGAAAAGATACACACTAGCCAGAATCCTGTAGATATGATAAAAAAGGTTGTAACGAGGGAGAAACTAAGACTATGCTCGGTTTCAATTGGTCTTCAAGGATGACGATGAAGATGAAAAACAGCCAGGTCCAAAGAGGATTCATTATCCAGCAAATGAAGCAGCGATAGAGTTGCTTCAATCAGTCTCCAAGTGGGAGATTGTTGGGTGTGGAGCTTGATTATCTTGTCTATTTTGTATCACAGCGTTGGACCCCTGTACCTTAATGTGGTGGCAACACTTCCCGTAATTAAACGTTGTCTGGGGGGTCCAGGGGGGGCGGCTGTGACTTTATGGAGCCCCCCCACCATGGCAAGGGGTTTCGGGGGCAACGCACCCGAAGCTAAAAACAAATGTAAAATTTCCTGGTAAAAGTATAGTAATCTCTGGTCAATCTGGGCCGTTCATTAGGCAAACGATCTGATGTTAGAATTTATGTTTAGTTTAGGTTTTTTTTTGCCCTAGAAGGCAGCCCCTCGCTTGTAATGAAGTTATTGTATTGTGGCTATGTATTGTATGTGTATTCTCAGAGCGAGAAATAGATAGGGAGTCTGTGAGAGAGAACATAGGATATTATAATAGATTTGCTATAGGTTGTGTCTCTTAATTTTGCTAGATAATAGAAAGGAAGGATTGGCTGTTCGGGGTGGACGTAGCCCAAACTGGGTGAACCACATATATCTGTGTCTCTTTGGTTTTATGTGTTTTCTGTGCTTGTTTTTTCCGCATATTTTATTTGTTTCATTGCTCTATAATATATAATTTTCTAACAGTTCCTCCAATAGTTAGAACTAATTTAACTGAAAACAACTTGAAATAACTGAACTTGATTGCTAAAAATTAACAATCACTCATGATTAACTGAAATCTAACTCCTCTAACTCGAATTTACTCAGCTAATTGAGTGAAAAGATCCATTTCATCTCAGTTAATTGCATCCAAGTTGTCTATTGATGTGGAAATTCGAATTTTCTCAATTTAATCAAGGGAAAATCAAATTGAGAATTTCTTGCTACATTTTTCAACATTCCCTCTGAGCAACAAAAGGGATTACCAACCACCCATATCCTGAACTTCTAGAACTCAAACTTCCCTCTTGACAAGGCCTTTGTCAAAATATCAACATTTTATTCCTCTGTGAGAATATAGTGTAGCAACATTATCCACCTCTACAAACAATCCCACAAATGGTGATATTGGATATCCATATGCTTGGATCAATCATGAAATACAAGATTCTGAGAGATCTCGATGCAACTCTAATTATCACAATAGATCACAATTGGATCTATCATTTGACCAAACAATCCCACAAGTATCTTTCTCATCTAGATTGCCTCACATGCTGCTTGAATTGTAGCCATGAATTCTGCTTTTGTCGAGTTGAACACCACAAATATTTGCTTCCTATTGTACCAGGAAACATCTGTGGACCCAACACTAAAAATTCCATCTAATGTACTCTTTCAGTTTGATGGACTCCCTGCCCAATATGCATCCGTGAAGCCACACAACTTCACTCCCGTTTTTTCATCTGTACCATAGTACAAACTCGGTGGTGCCTCTCAGGTACCGTAAAATGTTTTTAGCTTCCTTCCAATATAATTTGGTCAGCCTAAGAATATCTTGGCTCAATTGGTTAACTGCATAGCACATATATGGTAATGTGTTCACAACATACATCAGTGAACCTGCTAGCTGCTGATAAATGGTAGCATCCAATTCCTCACCAAAAGTTGCATCCTCCTTCCTCTAGTTGGTCACTAGAGGTGTGTCAATGGGTTTAAAACTCTCCATGAGGAATCTATGCGATAATATCTCATTTTCACACTTTCCTTGAGAGACAAAAATTTCCCCATCACCTTGCTATACTTGCAACCCAAAGAAGTGGTGTCATGAGATCCATGTCCTTGATTTAAAATTCCCTTCCAAGGTCCTCCTTTCTAGATTTTATCAACTGCTCATCACCGGTTAACATATCAGAGAATAATAACCAATTTACCTTCTACTAAGATATCATATAGGTTTGCATCTGCTTCACTTTTGGTGAAGCCCAAACCTGTGAGATAGTTGTCGATCCCAATTTACCAAGCATAGGGTGCTTGTTTGAGACTATACAATGATCGCTTGAGTCTGCACACATAAAACTCTTGATCAAATATCTCCAAAAAATTTGGTTGCTCAATTTATAACTCCTCCTGAATAACCCCATTGAGAAATGTTTTTTTACATCCATCTCGTGGATCTTCCACCCCATCTACATAGCCAGAGAAAGAATTGATCTAATGGACATGAGCAAAGGTCTCCTCATAGTTAATTCCCTCAACTTGATAGTATCCCTCGGCCACAAATTTGGCCTTATATTTCTCTATGTTTTTGTCTGATGCCTTATTAACCTTGAAGATCTATCTCGAACCCACAACTGATTTATATGTTGGTATTTGGACCACTTCCAAAACACTGTTCTTTATAATGGATTCATATTCCTCTACCATTGAATCAAACCATACATGTTTATCTATTTCTTCCTTGAAAGAGGATGCTCAGTCTCTACAACCTCAGTGATTAGAGCCATGTATCCAGTGTACCGATCAGGTGACCTTCTCTATCTCCAAAAATTTGAAGGAGCCCCCACATTCTCCCTTGCATCATGCACAAGTATATCAAATTCCCTGGTCATTTTTCTGCCTTCTCTAGATGGTTATGTTTGAGTGGATGTCTCCACTCTCTACTTCTCGATTTGTCGCTACTCAAAAACTTGCTGAGGCTCCTCATTTGGAGCTAAAATATCCTCTTCTGGTGGGATTTTAAGCTCCCTCTCAAAAGAGCACTGCATCGCTTTCTCCTCATCAAATTTTACATCCCTTTGCACAACTTTCATTCTAAGGGATGGAAAGTACACACAATAGTCTTGAGGAGGTTATTTGTAACCCAAAAATACCCCCAATTCTGTTTTCTTCTCAACCTTCTTCCTTGATTCTTTGGAGACATGGCAGTAAACAGAGGCGCCAATAATACTAAAGTGCAACACATCCGGTTTTCTCCCCGAGAAAACTTCCTCCAGTGTAATCATGCCGAGAATCCAATGAGGACTTAGATTATGCAAATAGAATGTTATGTTGCATGCCGCTACCCATAAATGTAGTGGTAGGCCTTGTTCATGCAACATAGTCCTCACAACTCCAAAATTTGTATGGTTCTCTCTTAGCCACCACATTCTATTGTGGGTTCTGGGGTGTTTTCAAATGTCATTGAATGTCCTATTTCACACATAAATTTTTGAATTCATTCATCACATACTCACATCCATTATCGCTCCTAAGATCCTTCACCTTCTTATCGGTTCCTTTCTCAACCAATGCCTTGAATTATATGAAATTGGAGGATGTATCATCTTTCTTCCGCATGAATAAGATCAAACACTTCCGTGAGAAGTCATAAAAAAAAATTGACAAAACATTTGTGTTTGGTAGTGGAGGCTATCGACAAACGTCCACAAACATCAGAGTGGATCCTTTCCAATACTACATGTGTTTTGTTGTCCTGATCATAGAATATGGATTTTGTGTACTTCTCCAATGTACATCCTTTCCATACATCCTTCTATTCAAGTTCTCCTTTAGGGAGGCCAATGGTTATTTTCTACATAATCTTCAAGGTGTCATGATGAAAATGGCCAAGTCTTTTGTGCCAAAGTTCACTGACATTGCGACTATGTACTTTCTCCACCTTAGTTCTTAATGCATCAAAGTCTTAAACATCTAGCATATATAGGTTCTTCTCCCGAACCCAGATATGATTCACTTGTACCATGGCAATGTGGCTCAATAATTCCTTTCCTTAGCTAAAGATCACATCATAACCACGGTATTCCAAAATTGCAATAGAGATGAAATTTTTCTTTACGGCTAGAAAGGAAATGAAATCCTTAAGCCTGAGAGGGGATCTCGACTCCCTATGAAAGGTGATCGTTCCAATCCCGATCAAGTTTTACCTTCCACAGTCCCCCAAATCGATGTGTATTTGCAAATATTTCCCCTCTGGGTCACTAAAAAAGTCTCTACACCTTGTGATGTGGAACGATGCATGTGAGTCCAAGTTCCAAACACTCCCCATCATTGTGCTTGCCATGCATGCGATAAGGGTGAAATCAAGCTCGAACTGTGAAGCTAATGCTTCACCTACTACTCCTCATATTAAGGACTTCTTGCTCCAATTTTGGTGTGGACACTTCGTGGCATAGTGCCTGAATTCATGACAATTGAAGCATTTAATTTTGTACAAATATTTCCTCTTTCCCCTTGGTTGTATTCTAGTACGGTTTGAGATTTATTCCCTTTTTCATTCTTTCCCATTCCAACAAATGAAATTTTTTCTTCATCCTCGCTCTTGGATGAAGTCCCAGTATTCCGCCTTAAAACAACC
Organism: Pinus albicaulis; assembly: GCA_034641835.2. Lineage (NCBI taxonomy): Eukaryota > Viridiplantae > Streptophyta > Pinopsida > Pinales > Pinaceae > Pinus > Pinus albicaulis. The sequence goes on along the minus strand of MU968403.1, from coordinate 9,821,693 downwards.
TGCTCTTCCTCATAATTTTTCTGCAATTCTAGGTAGCTATCACCATGAACAATTTCATTGTCTAAAATTTTTGTGCATGCAGTTTCATAAATATGTTCTTCATAGGTCTCTTCATGCAGCACATTATTTTTAAACTTAATGAATGAATCATAACTCTCTGGAGTTTCTATGCGAGCAAAATGAAAAATTTGATCTTCGCAAGTCTTTTCTTGAATTAAAATCTCAGAAAAGGAAGAGAATGAAGGACATTTGGAACAAGAATATTCATATATATTAGATTTCTGCAAATTATCAACAAACTGAGAGGATGAATCATAACTTTCTGCATGAGAAAGTTGATCTACTTCATTTTCAAGCACGGGAAAAGCTACTATTTGCTAGAAGTTCTCTTGAATATGATGGCAACTAGTTTCTAATATTCCATCCTGATGAGAAGATAACTCAAACACAACTTCTTCAATTTCATCATACATTAAATTCTTATCATAAATGTCAATTCACATATGCTGAATAAGATCAGAAAAATTTCCACAAAAAAATTCTACCAACACTATAGGAGGGTAATTTTGCTTATAATTTTTACAAAATGATGCATAGAAAACCTTAAGAGAACATAGACTAGGAGCTGGAAATCCTTCATACCATGATCTTGTGTTGTTCTCCAAGGTTGCCATACACATTTTCATTAATAAATATTCATGAAACTCAACTCCAAGTCTACATACATGCATCATTTATTAATTTAACCAAGTGAAGAGCAGCATCATTTCCTTTCTTGTCTCCAAATTTTGGAAAAAAGTTTGCCAATCTACATGAGGCGTGCGGTTTGGAAAACCTGGAATGTGATCTTGTTTTAAAGGAGAATAGCTTCTTGATTGATAATTTATATTGAAGACATGGAGACACCAGTGGAACTTGAAAATTTGAGTTCTTTTTTATGGGAGTCACCAAGTGAATGGTTCATCCTTCTGAAGTCCAACTCTTGTTCACGATCAACAATTAGATATGATCCTTGTCATTCACATCTAAGGAAAATGTGATATTCCGATCCCTAAAATGACGCCAATATGTTAGAACTCTGTGAATCCCTTTAGGTAGAGGAAAGGGCCACAGAGGTAACCACAAACCTCCTTTGGGCCAGAATATAGCCCTTATGACCTAGAGAGGGATCTCTCTATAGGATCTTTTAGTGTTTTCATATCTTAAGCTAGTTCTTAAGAACAAGAGAAATGATTTTTTTTAAATTTTTATTTTATTTTTATGGTAGAGTGACAAAGACACCCATTGGGTATGGAGTCACATTTTTTAGAAAATCTCAGTGATCAAGATTCGATAGTGAGCAGTTCTTTACTAAGGGAGATATACGCAACGCTTTAGATCTTAAAATCAGCTATAGTATATGATGGAGGAATAAACCATCACATTCCACTAAGCATAAAGTATCTATTAGGGATGAATTTTACACTTAGTTTCAAACGAACAACATGAATATTATTTGAAAGGATGAAAAAGCATGATTAGAGGCCCAATATTTAGCTAAAAAATGAAAGTTCTTAGAATTGATTGGAAACTAAACGAAAAAGACGGAACCATCGCCAGGAATCCAACACAACTCGTTTTGTCGAAAACTGACTCTGGATGAAGAAGTTATAGCTTGTTGACTTCCGTTCAGAACAAGTAATTTAAAAAAAAATTGCAGAATAGTGACATGGGTATGACATGGCAGCCTAATCAACATGCAGGGAATATTGTGTAGTTTTTTCCCATTGGAACTATGACAAGTGTCACGACAATATTCTCTATTTTTTGTTTGAGAAGGCGAAATTGCCCAATGTCCTCCACGGTTGAATTTGGGTTCATGATCAATTATTATGTGTTGGAATTATTTTTTTTAATTATTAAGGTTGGATATATATATATATATATATATATATAATATTTTATATGGTTTAATATCATATATTTTATCAATTTTATATATATTAATATTAATTATTAACTCCAAACCTTCATATTAAATTATGTGCATTATATTAAACCAAAGTTCAAGCATTATATTGCAGCGCATATTTAAATAAATGTTGGAAAAATATATGTATAGGGGCGGAGGTCAAGGTCGACCCTGTGACGTCCCCCCAAATGTTACCACATCATACCAACATACCATGGGGTGGGGTTTGTTAAGCCTATGTGCCTAACGTACATTTGAATTGCATTGTATGATCTGACACGGCAAAGAGAGTGCCAACCCCCTCCCGTAAGATCGAAATGATATGACCTTAACCCAATAGGTTTGTTAAGTGCACTTAAGGCTCCTAATCCCAAGATTAACCATTAATTAAACACCATTTAACTGCATGTTAAGTTGGCATAAACTTTGGCAGCGCCTCCATATCTAGCACCACCCCCAGAATTGTCAGCACTAATTGGAGCCTTCTCCAGTTTTAGAGGATATTTTTAGGAAAAATTAAATGAGGCATATCTGGAGAAAATTTCGACCAATTTTGGCTCAGGAAGAGTCATTCCTATAATATTGGCTTTTTTTAACACATTGGTACAGGTTGCAGAGGAAGAGGAGCAATTCTACAATTGTTTTTGTCACTTTGAAGAAAATTGAAGCCTAGGGCCACCATGAAGGAAGGCCATGCCTAGATTAGTTGAAGGCCAATTGAGTGAATGAATAGTCATTTCTGATATATTTTAACATTCTAGACTCATTGGAGTAGGTTTGAGGAGCATTTGATGGATGTAAACAACAATTTTTTCACTATTGAGCTAATATAGAGGCCCAAGCCATGGAAGTTAGAGCAAGGATATGTAGCCCATGAGGGGTGAGCTCCTTCATAAAAACTCTGTGTTGATGGATAAATTGTGATGGTTTACTATTCTTTATGTTGTTGTTGTTCAACATTTGATTTACATACTTTATTTTCTTGAATTCACTCATAAAAACTCATTTAAATTACCTGTTTGACACACATAAGCAACAAGGAAACATGTACATCAAGCATAATATTAGTAAATAAATTTTAAATATGAAAATGAAATTAGCACATCAGAACTAACATTCATACTCATATCAAGTTGGTATTAGAGCTTTGTTGAAAGGCAAGGTTATTTTCTTGATAGTTGCTTGAGTTTTGTGCAAGTTTAATGGTTGCAAATTTGTGATGCTGATAAGGTTTAATTTGTAGAGAGGTGGAGGGAAATAGTTGGTTGCAAATATAGATATTAGGACCAGAAGAAGGAGAGTTACAATAGCAACATATTCACCCAAATTTCCAATCACAGCTGCACTTGAAGCACCTCAATTATTGTCTCAAGAAGTTGAGATTGAAGAGGTACAAATTGCACAAGAAGCTAAGATGATTGAAGAGGTACAAGCATAAGAAGTTGAGCTTGAATCCATAGCCATCATGTCAGGTTTTGGAGAGAATCAAGGTCATTCAGAAGAGGATGATTTCAAGAGATACTTAAATGACATAAAGAGGATGGTAAAAATTATGTTTGATGCATTTACTGCTGGGATGGCAGGAGAAGGTCCCAAGCCTCCACATGGAGAAGGAAATTCAAATGATAAGAAGGATGAAGAGAAGAGTTCAAAGGGTAGTGGAGGAAATCCACCTCCATATCAACCATCTTCATCATCCTCATCATCTCCATTAGCATTATCTTCCACTTCCACCACAAAAATCATTCACACTCACTCAAAAGCCACAAAAGGAAAAACACTCTTACTCAAACTTGATGTCAAATTTGAGCTTCCAATGTATAATGGCAAGATAAATGCATAAATATTGGACAATTGGATACATCAATTGGAGGTGTACTGTAGGATTCGAAAAATTCATGAAGATGACATAAAGATTCAATTGGCTTCTTTGAGGATGGAACGATCGACACTTGTATGGTGGGAAGCAAGGACTCAAGAAGAGATTAAAAACTACAGTAAGATATCTATGTATTGGTCAAGTCTTATTGTTGCCATTAAAAGGAAATTATATCCCTTAGCTTACATGAAAAGTAAATTATGGATTGGAAAAATTTTAGACAGTTGAAAGGGAAAAGTGTGCAAGATTATACTCATGAATTTAGGAGAAGAACTCTAATTTTTCATATTAATTTATATTCTCAAGAAATTTGTTAAGTATGTTGGGGGTTTGCATAGTTACCTCAAGCACACTATTCTCATGTTTAATCCCACAAAGATATATGAAGTTTGTGTTCAAGCCACACACTTAGAAGCAAGAGGGAAACAAAACATAGATGAAAAAATTGAAATTAAGGGTAAAGGAAAGGGTAATTTTTATGGAAGAGGAAAGAGAAATAGCTCTGTAAAAAGAGAGAAGGAAAAGCTCACATGATTTTTTTTTTCAAAGACTGGCCATGATGAATACCATTGTTGGAAACTTCATCCATAGTTGAAGCCAAATAAACTAAAAGCCAAAGAAAGGGGGGAAATTTTTGCTATAGTTGAACATGCTTAGGGTCAGATTCGGGAGATGAGACAAATATTACAACCATGGGTTTGAAATTTAAACACATAGAAATCACTAGTTCTTCAAAATTTTCAAATGTCACTCAAGATGAAGATACGAGAATAGAACTTTTCCATATTAGAGTTGTCTCTAAACATACCAAGATTGATACACTTTTTGATAGTGGGTCACAAGCTAACTTGATTTTTGAAGACATGGTTAAGAAACTAGACCTTGAAACTATTAGACATCCAAGACCATATCCTTTGGGTTGGATATGTAAGAATGAAAACTTGCAGGTTACAAGGAAGTGCTTACTAAGATTCACCATCAATTCAAACTTTCTTAATGAAGTTGAACTTGATGTGGTGCCACTTAAGATATTAGGTATTGTATTTGGAAGTCCTTATCTATATGATAGGAAAGCAGTATTTCATCACCATGAGAATAAGTATCACTTGTTTAAATTTGATATTGAGTACATAGTTAGAGCACCTAAGAAGAAGACAAGTTTGTCTCTTATACATGCATGATAAATGAAGAGGATAGTGAATTCCAGTCAGAATTTGACATTTTTGATGATCAAACAAAGAGATGTTTTGAATCAAACTTTTTAAAAATGTGCTTATGCTTGTAATGAGATGTTTCAGGATTCTAACAAGTTTCCTTCGAAATAAGGTGAAAAATATGTGACACATTTGCAACAGTCAACATCAATGTTGAGTAGTGTTGGAAACAAGATGTCGGTGCAAGAGAGTGCAAAGGTCAAAGAGAAAGCGGAAAAGAAACTTGGCAAAGGAGCCATGCATTCCATAAATTATTGTTTTTGGTTTCCAAAAGGTACATGGCAATGGTGAAGATACTTGGTCAAGAGTCGATGCAAGTACAAAGCAAGAGCAGCTAAAAATCACCATGGCGACAGTGTGCAAGGTGAGACAATTTTTAAGTTTCCTTTGATTAATGACCAAGGTACGAACAAGATGGTTTCTACAAGAATAGCTTTCTTCTCTGCAAATTCAGAAAAATTGCAGCATGTTAGTGTTAATGATAGCAAGAGAAGGTCACAATAATCAAGGAAAAAGTTAACTTTTTTCGAAATTCTCTAAATGATGAAAATGGGAAAATTTTAGTGGATAGAGACTCGAAGGGTGAGGGAACAATACCCTCATCCACATGGTCAGGAATCAGAGAGCTTTTGGGGTCCAAAGGCTTCTAGTGGGGAGCAATGATAAGAGGCTCAGTATTTAGTTCAAAAATGAAAGTGCTCGGAATTGATTGGAAACTAAACGACAGCGACCGACCCGTCCCCAGGAATCCAATGCAACTCATTTCGTCTAAAACTGAATTTGGATGAAGAAGTTATAGCCTACTAACTGTCGTTCAAAATAGACAAATTTAAAAAAAAAATTACATAACATTGAAAGGTTGATGACATGGCAGCCTAGTCAGAATGCAGGGAATATTCTTCAGTTTTTTCCCAGTGGCACTATGACAAGTGTCACAACAGGATTCGCTAGTTTGGGTTTGAGAAGGTGAAATTTCCCAATGTTCTCCAAGGTTCTATTTGGGTTCATGATGCATTATTATGTGTTGAAATTATTATTTTTAATTATTAAGGTTGGATATATATATATATATATATATATATATATATATTATTAACTCCAAACCTTCATATTAAATTTTGCACATTATATTAAACCAAAGTTTAAGCATTATATTGGAGCGTGTATTTAAATAAATGTTGGAAAAATATATGTATAGGGGCGGAGTTCAGGGTTGAACCCGTGACCTCCCCCTAAACCTTACCACATCATAACAACAAACCTAGGGTTGGGCTTGTTAAGCCTCCATGCCCAACGTATATTTGAATTGCATTCTATGATCTGACAGTGGAAAAAGAGGGGGCCAGCCCTGTGGGCCTGCCCCCTCCCATAAGAATGAAATGATATGACCTTAACCCAGCAAGTTCGTTAAGCGCGCTTAAGGCGCCTAATCCCAAGATTAACCATTAGTTAAACACTAGTTAATTGCATGCTAAGTTGGTGGAAACTTTGGCAGCACCTCCAAATCTGGCGTTGCCTCCAGAATTGTCAGCACTAATTGGAGTCTTCTCCAGTTTTAGAAGAGATTCCTAGGAAAAGTTAAATGAGGCATATCTGGAGAAAATTTCAACAAATTTTGGCTTAGAAAGAGTCATTCCTAGCAGATTGGCATGCTCTGAACACATTGGTATATGTTGCAGAGGCATAAAGGAAATTCTACAGGTTTTTTTGTCACTTTGAAGAAAATTGAAGCTTAGGGCCAACAGGAAGGAAGGCCATGCCTAGATCGGCTGAGGGCCAGATTGAGTAAATGAATAGTCATTTCTGATAGATTTTGACATTTTGGACTCATTAGAGTATGTTTCAGGAGCATTTGATGCATGTAAACAACAATTTTTCACTATTGAGCTAATACAGAGACCCAAGCCATGGAAGCTGGACCAAGGAGATGTAGCCCAGGAGGGGTGAACTCCTTCATCAAAACTCTGTGTTGCTGGATCAATTGTGATGGTTTTTTTTCCTTTATGTTACTGTTGTTCAACATTTGATTTACATACTTTATGCCCTTGAATTCACTCATAAAAACTTAGTTAAACTACCTGTTTGACACACATAAGCAACAAGAAAACATGCACATCAAGCATAAGATGAGTAAATAAATTTTAAATTTGAAAATTAAATTAGCAAAAAAAAATCTAACATTCATACTCAGATCAGAGCACCTGTCCTGGATGAAATATGCATTCACATAAACTTCTTTCAAATAATAAGGAAAGTAAATCTATGAGTAACTAAAAGGAAAAGGACTATGAATAACTTAAAGCAAGAGGACTATGAATAGTTGAAAGCAAAAGGATACATAAGTACATGAGAAATAACATCAATAACAATTGTTGACATAGGAATCCTTGAAAGAAACAACTCTCATCTTCTTCATTAATCACTGAGTATAAAGGATCACAACATACACTAAACTTTGTCTCTTGTGTTCGCCAATCAACCCTTTTTTCATATTTTTTTTAGGCTTAAATACATTTTCATCAAAGGAGATCCATATGACCAGATACATTGTATTGATTATCCACTAAGTGGATCAAAACTATCTGAGTTTTAGAAAAATCAAGGTTTTGAACTAAAGCTAAAATAAAATTGATGACAAAGGTACAACATTATATTTTAATAAAAGAAATCCTATCCTATATACTAAACTGATATTTATTGATTCATTATTCTACCTATCCTCAACATCATAACATCAAGTTTGAAAAATGATACAAAAGTGGAAACATCATGAAGTTCGAGTTTCGCAACAGTGGGAACCTAATTTTTGGAAAAATAGGGTTCAAACACTAACCCATATATCATAAATCCTGATAGTGTTACAAAACCGAGGGACATTTTTGTAGATGAGAGTTTCCATGAGAGAAACCTCTCTCAGTTTCTTCAAATTATTCCCTAGGTCTTCACAATAAACACCCAAACATCATACTTAAAACAAGAATATGAAAAATTTAAAATTAGGTTGTAAAGATGTATTTGAATATTTTAATCTATGAAACCTGGTTTGAAACTGAAAGATTTTTTGGTTCTTTGGATGATTCTATACCAAAAAATCTTTTATTTTTTAAACATTCATATCCCATTGTTAGAAAAATGCACCAAAAAAAAAAGTCTAAAACAAGAGGAAAATGCAGATTTTTATTTTTTGAAAACTAGGTCTCCAATAACATTTCATATCTCTTAAAAAATAATAGTTGTTCACAAATTGAGAGAGGTTTTCGGTCATTTGTCGGCTATTGAGAAACATTTCTTCCATTTTCCCAAGATTCAACTCCATGTGAGTGGAAACAACGTTTCACAATTATGTCTAAAACAATGTATTTTGCACAACACTTGCGCACTAAGTCCAGTAGCCCTTCATGGTTGATATGGTTGCAGATCCTCTTAAGAAAAAAAAATGATATGGGAATGCTTGAAATGATGGTGTAATGTTGTAGAACCCTTGAAGTAGACTCTCCAACTCTTTCATACCTCCTAGATGGTTGCTACCCACTTGCGCAACAGTTGTGCAACGACTGTGTGGAAACCTTCCCCCACTTGAAAAACCTGAATTTGAACCTCTTCCAAGCTACTTTTGACCTTTGATCTCTCGTTTGAAAATTAAGCCTCATCATATCATAGATTTTGGATGGAGAGAGAGGGAAACTTCAACAAAATTTGAAAAGGTGCGCCTCATATGTCTTGTTTTGGTAATGGCTGTAAATTTGGTTAAAGGTGTTATAATAATCACGAATTATGTATGATGATGATGAGATATGAATTTAAGGGGATGTAATGAAAATTATGATGAGAGGTGTATTGAGGGGTGACATGATGGTAAATGGTGAATGAATTGAGTATATCATGGTAAATGGCTCATGTAAGAAATATATAAAGGTGAGTTATGAATTTATGAAAGGTGAAATATGAATGTTGACATGGGGAAATGATGAACACCACTACAAGACATATAAACCTGTACAAAATGGAACTTGAATGTTATGGATTTAACTTTTAATAAATGGAAACTCCATGAAATGACACCCTTAGACCCTCGATTACTCTACATGAAAAAAAGACCTCATATCCCTCTCAAAGACTTAGACTCTTTCACACTTTGGATGAAACCTTTATGGAAGAATTTCAACGATTTCAGATAGTGAATTTGAGTCTATGACACAACAATAGTATGTTATGGTTTTAAATTTTAATAAATGGAAACTCCATGAAATGACACCCTTAGACCCTCGATTACTCTACATGAAAAAAAGACCTCATATCCCTCTCAAAGACTTAGACTCTTTCACACTTTGGATGAAACCTTTATGGAAGAATTTCAACAATTTCAGATAGTGAATTTGAGTCTATGACACAACAATAGTCATAGGCTCAACTACTCAAACCTAAAACTTAAAGGATAAGGAAAATACATTTGACGACAAAAATATATGACCCTAACATTGGCTCCAATGGGGATGGCACCCTCCTAGTGAGGTGCCAAGAACAAAAACTACATATTAGTAGCCTATTCGAACCATTGGGAAATGGAGTTAAATATAAAAAGATAAAACTCAACTGACTAATTGATTACAAAGCTGAAAAATTTAAAGGAAATCATAATTTGACAACACATCACCAAAGTCTTAGGGCCTTCTCTTCGGGCTTCATACATTGTTGATAGTTGTCCACAAATACTGAATATATATATATATATATGCCTCCAACATAACCAATAAAGTAAATGACTGTTTGACTTATGCTTGTATTCAGCTGCACCAAGCATAAAGAAAAATCTAGAAAATGGCGATTCAAACTTTCCATTGAACTTCTGCTCATGATCCATAAATACAAGAAAATTCATCTTCCCTCGTGATTGCAGAAAATCAACAAAAGGATCCTCAATAATCTAAAACATTGCCCTGTCTTGAAATTCAACAAAAAGACAAGAACTTCCTTCATTTTCAGCCACTAGATGTTCTACATTGTCCAATGAAAAATATTTGTCAGAATGAAAGGAAACAATATGTCCATCATGTTTATCATTTGCGTAAGGGAAAATAAAAGTGTGTTCTTTAAAATATTCATTTGAGGCAGCCACATTATCAACAACAAAAAATTCCACATCTAAGAGGTCTAAAACAACCTGCTCTTCTTCATAATTTTCCAGAAATTTTGGGTAGTTAACACCATGAAAATTTTCACAGTCTACATTTTTTGTGGATGTAGTTTCATAAATATGTTCTACATCAGTCTCTTCATGCTGCACATTATTTTTAAAATCAATGAATGAATCATGACTCTCTAGAGTTTCTATGCGAGAAAACTGAAAATTTTGATCTTCACAAATTTCTTCCTGAATTAAAATCTCAAAAAAGGAAGAGAATGAAGGGAATCATAATTGTCTGCATCATAAAGGTGATCTCTTAATTTTCAAGAACGATAAGATCTAATATTTTTTGGAATTTACCTTCAATATGATGGCAACTAGTTTCTAATATTCCATCCCAATGAAAATATAACTCAAACAAAGCTTCTTCAATTTCATCAGACATTAAATGGTTATCATAATTGTCAATTCCCATATGTTGAATAAGATCATCAAACTTTCCACAAAAACTTTCTAGTAGAACTATAGAAGGGTAATTTTGTTTATAATTTTTACAAAATGTTGCATAGAAAACCTTAAGAGAACATAGATTAGCATATGGAAATCATTCATACTGTGATCTTGTGTTGTCCTCAAAGGTCGCCATAAGCATTTCCATTAAGAAATACTCATGAAAATTAACTCCAAGTCTACATGCATGCATGTGAAATTTAACCAAGTGAAGATTAACATCATCTCCTTTCTGGTCTCTGAATTTTGGCAAAAATGTTTTCCAATCTATATGAGGCACGCGGTATGGAAAACCTGAAATGTGATCTCATTTTTAAGGAGCATACCTTATGGATTGAAAATTCATCTTGAATATGTAGAGACACGAGTGGAACTTGACAATTTGAGTTTTTATTGATTGGAGTTGCAAGGTGAATGGTTCATCCTTCTAATTTCCAACTGTTGTTCACCATTAGCAATTAGATCTGATCCTTGTTTTTCACACCCAGGGAAAATGTGACCTTTTGATCCTCGACAACAACGCTAATATGTTAGAACTCCTTGAATCCATTTAGGTTGAGGTATGGGCCACATAGGTGATGCAGGAGCATAAAATTATCATGTTACAAATTGACCTTATGGTCAAATGTCTTTTTGAAAGAGAGGGTTAAGTTTCGGTTCCATCAGTTAAGTTCCAGTTCTTGGTCCAATAGTTTGTTGCCAGTTCTCACCTCCATGATTCTCATGCATCCAACTATCATGATGGGAGACGAGCAAGTAGGTTTGGAGGAATTGAAGGTCAACATGCTAATGTGTTACTTAAATTGTGGCCAGATTTTCTGAATAGCCTGTAATCAAAGGTCAAATAATTTGGTCAAATTGCTAACAACATAACACGCCATGGACAGATCAAGGAAAATCAGATCAATTAGAAAATTCCTTATTTATGGTGTAGAATCCAGTTATTATTTCTATTTTATGAAAGTAATTAGATTAATTCTGTTAGTATAGGTGTTGAAGATCGAAAATAGTTAGTGTTTGTAATTATGTTGAGATATTTTAGCAGGGATTTGATGGTACTCTTTATTATTGAAGTGTAAAAATATTATAGGCTGGTTTTTTTTTTTTTCAAGGTAGAGACAGAATAACGGAGACATAAAACAAAAGTAGAGTTTAAAAAGAGAAAAAAGAGTCTGATTGTGGATACACAGATAGAGAGGGTGTGTGATTATTGTGTAATAGAGGTTTTCAAGAAATAAAAAACCAGATTGTTGAATACGCTTTAGCTAGAGCGAATTTTCTATGTATGCTAGGTTTGATTGGTTTAATGTGAATTCCAAAAAAAAGTTAATAAAATATATAGGCAGAGTTTTAGACTGAATAAACTCAGTTTTTATTAAGAATTTGATCCATAATCCCATCATTTGGTATCAGAGCAGACATGAACTAAGTTATATTCTTAATAATTTCAAAAATTATGCCACCCAAGAGAGGAGGAGTTGGCATAGGTGGGGGAAGACCTATAGCCAATGCAGTTTTGCTTGAAGAAATTAGACATCTTTGCACAAGAATGGAAATAATGGAAACTGCTCAGAAGAGATTACCTAATGAGGGAGATGTTAGTGCTGAAGAAGAATCATTTGAGGAAGAAGAGGAAGAAGAAAGCAAAGCAGCTAAAATTTTCAAGATGATGGTAAAAGCAAGTGGAAGCCCAAAGGTAGAAATACCTCTGTATGAAGGAAACCTTAATGTGGAAGAGCTGATGGATTAGATCAGTTCATTAGAGAAGTATTTTGACTATGAAGAGGTCGAAGACAAAAAGAAGGTGAAGTTCGCAGCTACCAGATTGAAGGGTCATGCAGCCATCTGGTGGGATGAGCTACAAACATCCAGAGAAGGAAAGGGAAAGCCCAAGATTAAGCAGTGGGATAAAATGGTGAGAAAATTAAAAATTAATTTTATCCCTAAGGATTACCAGCTGAAACTTTTCAAATAGTTACAAAACTTGATGCAGAAAGGAATGGTTGTCACAGAGTACACAGAGGAGTTTTACAAATTGAGCATTAGATCAGGACATGATGAAGATCACATAGAAAAGGTAGCCAGGTATATCAATGGCTTGAGATATGACATACAAGATGAAATCTGTCTGATAAGTCTAAAGACAATTGAAGGTGCCTATCAAGCAGCTTTGAAGGCAACAGAGAAAATATTGAGGAAGAAAAGTCAGAGAAACAAAGGTAAGAGTCCAGCAAGAGAAAGAGGAGCTTACAGACCAATATTCCAAAATTCTCAAAGTGAAATTGGAGGTTCAAGTAATCAACCACCACAGAGGGGAGACATTGGTAGAGGAATATTTTTTCCCAAAGGTAGAGGCCGAGGAAGAGAAATTTGCTGTTACATATGTGGAGAATTAGGAGTCCATGGATCATGGGACTACCCTAAAAACAGAACAAAAAATCAAAGGAATGTCAATATAGTTGAGACAAAAGAAGAAACCCCTCAATTCATGGAGAAAGAAAAGCCACTTGAGTCAGGAGAGTTTTTATTGTTAAAGAGAGTGTTGCTTAAGGCAAAGAGGAAGAAAATGAACCAACTCAAAGGATAATTCTATTCAGGATTGTGTGCAAGTCTAATGAAAAATGTTGCAAGGTTGTGAGTGACAGTGGAAGCACTGAAAATATTGTCTCCATAGAGATGGTAGAGAAATTGGGGTTGACTAAGATGGTACACCCTACTCCCTACAAAGTGTCCTAGTTACAGAAAGGACATTAGCTCTTAGTGACAGAACAATGAAGAGTGGAGATACATATTGGTACATATAAAGATGTCATATTGTGTGATGTGATGCCGATGGATGTGTGCCATACATTTTTGGGAAGACCTTGGCAGTTTGATAGGAAATCCATTCATGATGGCATAAGGAAAAAATATACCTTAGAGAATGATGGAAAGAAGCACACATTGTTGCCTTTGAATGATGAAGGAAACAAAGGAGTGGTTGGAAATAATTTTTTGATGATTAGTGGAAAAGAGTTGTTGCATGAATTCAAAAAGGAGAAGGAAATGCATTTTCCTCTTTTTGGGTAAACCCAAGGTAATTTTGACTTCTACTAATTTAGATAATCTGCCTATGGAAAGTAAAAATAGGGTAAATGATTATGTCAACATTATTGTTGATGAATTTCTAAATGCATTTCCACCAATTAGAAGTATCATTCATCACATAGATTTAATACCTAGTACAAGTTCACCAAACAAAGAAGCATATAGGCTAACCCATCAAGAAAATGAAGAATTTGGAAGACAGGTACAAGAGTTGTTGGATAAAGAACTGATAATGGAGAGCCTAGGCCCATGTGCAGTACCAGTAGTGCTCAGCCTAAATAAAGGAGGTGAATGGAGCATGTGCATCGACTCCACAACAATAAATAAAATCACTATTTGGTATATATTTCCCTTACCAAGTATGGATGATTTAATGGATTGTTTGAGTGGCTAAATGTATTTTTCTAAGATAGATTTTAATAGTGGATACCATAAAATAAAGATTAGAGAGGGGGATGAATGGAAGACTACATTCAAGACCAATAGTGGGTTGTATGGATTGTTAGTGATGCCTTTTGGACTCACTAATGCACCAAGTAAATTTATGAGACTGATGAATGAGGTCTTAAAAGAATATGATGGGAAATTTGTGGTAGTCTATCTTGATGATATTATAATTTTCAGTCAAGGTAAAGAAGAGTATCTAGAGAATATTAAGTTGGTTTTGAATACTTTGCAAAATAGAATTTTTTGATAAATTTAAAGAATTATAGTTTCATAAAGAAAGAGCTTGTATATTTGGGATTTGTAGTCTCAAGAAAAGGTTTAAAGAAGGACCCAGAGAAAATCTAAGAAATTTTGAATTGGCCAACTCCAAGGAGCATATTTGAGGTAAGAAGTTTTCATGGTCTTGCATGTTTTTATAGAAGTTTTATAACAAGATTTAGTCATATATGTGCACCAATAGTTGAAACAATAAAGGAGAGAAGACAACCATTTATGTGGACAGAGGCAGAAAATCGAAACTTCAAACTTTTGAAAAATAAGATCATTGGAAAACCTGTTTTGGCCTTACCAAGCTTTGATAAAACTTTCCAAGTTGAGACTCATGCTAGTGGGATAGCAATCAGATCCTAAGGCAGGAGAAGAGACCTATATATTATTTGAGTGAAAAGTTGAATGTGACCAAGTATATGTACTCATCCTATGATAAATAATTCTATGTTGTTGTTCAAGCTTTAAAGAAATGGAGGCATTACTTGTTTCCCAAAGAATTTATTTTGTATTCTGATAATCATGCTCTACAATTCATAAATAATTAGCCAAATTTGAGCCAAAACCATGTGAAGTGGGTAGAGTTTTTACAAATTTTTACCTTTGTAATCAAGCACACAAGCAGTAAGTCAATTAAATTTGATGATGCTTTGAGTCAAGTAAATTTGGTTGTGCAGGAGTTGAAGATTGGTATTTTGGGATTTGAAGAAATGATTGACAGAAGATTCAAATTTTAAAGACATGGAGTTGTTCAAAATCCCGTGATTTATAATAGAAGCCAATGGTTGGACTACATGATTCAAGGAGGTTTGTTGTTCAAAACCAACAAATTGTGCAATCCTAAGTGCTCCATGAGAGAAAATATGATTAAGGAGAAACATAGTGGATGATTATCTAGACACTTTAGACAAGATAATAAATTCACTCAAGTGAATTCTTTCTATTATAGGCCAAAATTTAAAACTCATGTTAAAATGTTTGTTGAGAAATGCAAGATTTGTCAACATGCTAAGGGAAGGAGCCAAAACACTAGTTTATATCAGCCATTACCAATACTAAACAGACCTTGGGATGCTGTCATCATGGATTTTGTTTTGGGTTTGCCAAAAAATCAAAGAGTACATGACTTTATCTGTGTTGTTGTAGATAGATTTTAAAAAATGGCTCATTTCATTGCTTGTAGGAAAACTAGTGATGCAACTCATATTGCTAATTTTTTTTTCTCAGAAATTGTAAGATTGCATGGGTTGCCTATAAGTATTGTTTCAAACAAGGATACTAAGTTTGTGGGAAATTTTTGGAGGACTCTATGAAGGAAGCTAGGTACGAACCTGAGTTTTAGCTCAGCCTATCATCCTCAGACAGATGGGAAAACCAAAGTGGTGAATAGGAGCTTGGGAAACATATTAAAAAGATTGGTTTATAAAAATCCAAGACAGTGGGATTTGGCACTTGCTCAAGCCAAATTTGCTTATAATGATACTCCTAATAGGAGTACAAGAATGAGTCCACTTCAGATTTTTTATGGAATGCATCCTAGAGGAGTGTATGAGATTAGAGATTTGGGAAAGAAGGAGACAAGGAGTGCAAAGGCTGAATAATTTGCAGAACAGATGCAAAAATTGCAGAAGATGTCAAGCAAAGGTTGCAAGAAAGCAAAAACAAGTATAAACAAATGGTTAATGTGATGATAAGAGAAAATAAATTTCAAGTTGGTGACTTAGCTATGGTTTATTTGAGGAGAGAAAGATTTCCTGTAGGGACTTATAATAAATTAAAAAATGAAAAAGATAGGACCATGCATAATCTTGTGGAAGTTTTCTACCAATGCGTATGATATTGAGCTACCAGAAGGAATTGTGATATCTCCTATCTTTAATGTTGCAGACTTGTACCCATACAATGAACCAGAAGCATAATCACAAGTTGAATTTGTAGAAGAGAAAGTTCAAAATTTAGATTGGGAGGAACAAATGCCAAAGACAGCTAGGAAATAAGTGGAAGTAGTCTTGAAGAGGAAAGTGACGAAGAAGACTAGAGGACAGACATATTATCAGTATCTGATTAAGTGGAAGTGGCGGCCAATTGAAGATGCTAGTTGGATGAAAGCAACAGAGTTAAAGAAATATAAAATAAATCCTGAAGTTCTGGTGGAGAATTATTTTCTTCCCCAAGAGTCTAATGCAAGAGCATCAAATTATCATGTTCTAGATTAACCTTGTGGTCCAATGTATTTTTGAAAGACAGAGTTAAGTTCTTGTTCTAGCAGTGAAGTTCTAGTTCATAGTCCAACAGTTCGTTTCCAGTTCTCACCTCCATGACTCTCAATCCAACTATCACGATGGGAGATGAACAAGTAGGTTTGGAGGAACTGGAGGTCAACATGTTGATGTGTTACTTAAATCATGCCCAAATTTTTTGAATAGCCCGTAATCAATGGTCAAATAATTTGGTCAAATTTCTAACAACATAACATGCCATGGACGGATCAAGGAAAATCAGATCGATTAGCAAATTCCTTATTTATGGCGCAATATATATATATATATATATATATATATATTCTATTTTATGAAAATAATTACATTATGTATATTAGTATAGGTGTTGAAGATTGCAAATAGTTAGATATGTTAGGATATTTTGACACATAAGAAATAGTTAAGAATAAATTATTCTAGTGTAGAGTTAGGTAAAGTGTGTTTCTTTACCATGTACATTTGTAACTTATAATCTGACGGTCACGATTTGTAGTAATCCGACAATTATCTCTCACCTCGGTATTAACGACACTTGATCTGTGGCTTAACACCTGATTGGTCCATGATCTCTATTTAAAGAGCATGGAGGGTCATTTGTTCGGTAACCGTTTATAAGAGAAACATATGTAACTTTTCCTTTTATATTAATAAATTTCCTGAAGTGGCTGTGTTGGCTCAGGCCGTGGACTGTTTCCCTCTTTCAGGTTTTTAACCACGTGATTATAATGGTGTACTGATTTGTGATATATTTGTGAGCGGTTACCTTTGGTTCTTGATCTAGGGAACTTACCCTGTAAATTCCTACATGGTATCAGAGCTATTTTCAGGGCCGCATCTGTTGTTGATCAAAATCCGAAGCCAGCTTGACTGCATGCGAATGTCGTTTTGTAGATCTACTATTTCTGAACATTTTTGGGCTTGGAGAACTGCTTTGTTGTATTTGGAGCATATGTTAGAGTGAGGAATGCCTTTTGTTTCATGCGAAAAGGTTTCCAGCTTCCCAAGTTATGATAGTTTAGATCTGGAGGTATAAAGCATTTGTTTTGCAGTTATATTTGTTAATAGTTCTATTTATTTTGGTTCCCTCTGTTTATTTTTGGTTTTTAGGTTTTATTTATTTGCCGGATCTATACCCTCTTCTCTATGTATACTCTTTTCTCTGCGCTGTGTGTGATCTCGGCAAATCAGAAAAAGGAAAAGGGATTTTTTTTGCTACGTATTCTCTTTCCCCACACCTTTGGGCAATCTCAGGAAATCAGAAATAGTGAAAAAATTGATAGTTGCTAGTAAGGCTAGCTGAAATCTAACATTCTACCGTAAGGCTTGCATTTAAATTTTTTTTTTTTTGCTTGGTTTTTGTGTTTTTTTGTGCTGGAAATTTGTTTTTTTTGTGTGTTTTTTCTTGGGTTCAAATCTCCTTCTCAAGCTTCTTTTGTAAAAAAATTTTGTTAAAAGGGGCGGAAATGTTTTTTTTTAAGTTACACTTCATCCCGTTCCTGTAACTATTTGGCATCTTCAACTCGTTTTTTCAAAAAGGCATAACTTCTTCATCTCGAAGCCGTTTTTCGAGCCGTTTTTTTTTAAACAGCCTAATTTTTCGAGATCCTTCCATTGGAGAAGTTAGTTTTAGCTTTTACCAGCTTCAGGTTTTTTTTTTTTTAAATGTAAATTTCATGCTCGATTATTCTTAATAGCACCAATTATTTCTAATGGCTACCTCACATGGTAGATATACTTAGAAGTAAAGGGCTTTATAGAATAGTCATAGGTCAAGAAGCTAAACCTTCTGATGATGATAAAATTCCTAAATGGGAAAATAAACAAGATCAAGCATGAGGGTTGATAGGAATGTCCATTGCTCAAGAGCTTCGATTTCACATCCTTCACATTGATACCCCTGATAAAGCCCTGGAAAAGCTAAATACTATTTTTGGGATTCAAAATCAAATCAGGGCCCACCAACTTGAAAATGAGTTGCTTACTTTGGACCCCAAAAATTTCTCCTCTATTGAAGATTCTCTGTCCAAATTCAAGACCCTTAGATTTCTTTTAGAAGGGTGTAAGGTCAAAAAGGAAGATGGTAGGCTCATCTATTGCATTCTTGCTAAGCTTAGCCCTGCATACTCTGTATTTTTTTTTGCCTTCCATTCCACTAGAGAAGCCATCATCTCTTCAGGAACCACCTACAAGAATCCCTCTTTTGATTCATTTTGTGATTCTCTGATACGAGAACAAGAAAAACTCTTACACCTTGGTCTTATCACTTCTGGAAGCGCTTCTAAGAAAACCTTAGCAGCCCAACAACAATCATATCAAAAGAATCCCAAGAAGTAGTATCCTAAAAATTATGGTCCTAAATCAAACAAGGGTCCTAAGAAATTTCAACCGCAAATTGAAAAATCAAATCATCAAAATGATAAGGCATATAAAAACAAAGGGAAGAAGACCGAGAGACATTACAATTTTTGTAATCGTGATGGCCATATAGATTCCAAATGTTTTAAGAAGATGGAAGCCTTAGAAATAGCAATGAAGAAGCACAACATCATTTTGGAGCACTCTTCACCTTCATCTTCAGGAATGGCACTTTCTGCTTGTGTTTTTCAAGAATCAAGATATCGTTATGCATTAAATGTATCTTCCTCTTCTCCTTCTCATGAGTGGCTCATTGATTCTGGAGCTTCTTACCACATGGCAAAAAATAAAGCCATGTTTTCTTCTTTAAATGATTGTAACACCAAACATATTTATGTTGGTGATGATAGATCTCTTAGTGCTGTAGGATTTGGAACCATTCCTCTCAATAATGGTTAGTTTAATGATGTAATATGTGTTCCTACCTTGTCATGTAACCTTCTCTCTGTTTATCAGATAACTCATTCAGGTGAAGGGAAAATAGTAGAATTCTCACCTCATGGTGTTGTAATCAAGGACCTCAAAGATCCTAGATATATTTTATCTACTGGCATTGTTGATGATTCCACAAGGTTGTATAATTTTGACAACTTTGGGTCATCCTATCTTCCCTCTGTTTTTTTTGCTCATAATGATGATGTGAGCAAACTTTGGCATGAGTGATTTGGTCACTTAAACTATCGCTCTCTTCAAACTCTATGTAAGGAAAATATGGTGACGGGCCTTCCTATGGTATCTTGCCGAGATGGTGTTTGATCCAGATGTGTACTCGGAAAAAATCATCGGGATAGTTTTGACAAATGTGCCTCTTGGCATGCTTCAACCCCTTTGTAGCTTGTGCACAGTGATTTATGTGGTCCACTTCCTATTGTTTCTTTCTCTGGTTACAAGTACTTCTTAACTTTCATTGATGATATTTCCAGATGCACTTGGGTATAATTCTTAAAACTAAAGAGTGAAGCTTTTAACATGTTCTTAGCCTTTAAGGCCTTTGTTGAGAAACAATCTGGACATCAAATTCTTAAGTTAAGATCAGAATATACTCCACAACCTTCAATTGCAACATACTCTTCCATATACTCCACAACAAAATGGTGTAGCTGAAAGGAAGAATCACACCTTAGAAATGGCTAATTATATGCTTCAATCTAAATGAGGGAAAAAGGCATTAACTGTGAAAATTACATATTAAATCGCACTCCTACTAAGTTTTTAAAGAATATAACTCCAGAAGAAGCTTGGAGCTCAATCAAACCAGATGTAAGTCACTTTCGTGTTTTTGGAAGTGATGCTTGGGCCCATATTCCAGATGCGAAACATAAAGCCTGAGAACCTAAGGGTGAAAAATGCATTTTTGTTGGATATTTTGAAGATGTCAAAGGATATATATTTCCTCAACCAAAATCCAAAAATATAATCATTAGAAAAGATGTAAAATTTTACGAAAATATATTGGCCTGCAAGCCTAGTTCGGTGGGTGTGCCACCTTTGGCCTGCGATCCTGATTTGGCATATGTGCCACCTCTCTCTCTCTCTTCTATTTTTTATAGCATTCCTTGTAGTTCAGATGATGACAACGAGGATGAAAATCCTTCTCCACCTCTTGAAATTGTTCCTTTTACTCCACCGCTTCCAAGATGGGTCTACTCTACTTGGGATGTAGCATGTTCTCTTGCAGGTGACCCTGCCGATCGACGAAGTACATGTTCTCAGTTCGAAAGAGCCTTTTCCTTATTGGCTCAAGTTCCAGAAAAAATTGATCCAGAACCCTTTGAAGAAGCCTCCAGTCATCCAGATTGGGATGAAGCTATGAATGAAGAGTATCGTTCCTTATTAGCAAACGATACTTGGGATCTTGTTCCTCTTCGAAAAGGAAGAAAATTTTTCAGATGCAGATGGGTTTACAAAACAAAGTTTGGACCAGATGGAAAAGTGGATAGAAATAAAGCTCTTCTTGTTGCTAAAGGATTTTCACAAGTTGAAGGCATTGACTATACTGAAACCTTCTCCCTTGTTGCCAAAATGAATTCTATCCGCCTTGTTCTTTCCCTTGCTGCCTCCTTTAATGTTAAATCTGCCTTCTTACATGGAGATTTACATGAAGAAATATACATGGAACAACCCCCTTGATTTATCCAAAACAAATCTAGCCTTGTTTGTCGCCTTAGGAAGCCTCTCTATGGTCTCAAAAAAGCTCCTCAGGCTTGGTATGCCAAAATGGATAGATTTCTATTAGATAATGGCTTTTCTAGGTGTCATTCTGACAACACTGTCTACACCAAGAAAGTGGGTAAGTCATTCACCATCCTTGTTCTTTATGTTGATGATCTTATCCTTACTGGTAGTGATACAAACCATATAAACCATGTGAAGTCTAGCCTCAAAAAGATGTTTGAAATGACAGACTTAGGACACTTTCATTATTTCCTTGGTCTTCAAGTCTTGCAATCTAAGGAAGGCATTAGCCTCTCTTAGTCCAAGTATGCCTGTGATCTTCTACACCACTTTCACATGGAAGACTGTAAGCCAGCCCCTTCTCCCTTTCATTTTTGAGTCAAGCTTTCAGTCACTTGTACTACCCATGAAGTTGATGCTACCTTATATCGTCAACTTTTTGGTAAACTTCTATATCTAACCCATACTTGTCATGACCTTTCCTTTGCCGTTGGTCTTGTCTCTCGGTTTATGCACCAACCTCATGAAAGTCACTGGAAAGAAACTAAAAGAATACTTCGATATATTCGAGGTACAGTTCAGTTCAGGATTCATTAAAGTGTAGGAGCATCTCCATTTTTGATTGGTTTCACTGATTCTAATTGGGCTGGTGACCCTGATGATCAAAATTCTACTGCAGGATATGTGTTCACTCTTGGTTCAGGACCTATTACATGGTATTGTAAGAAACAAAGTTCCATCTCTCTTTCTTTAGTAGAAGCAGAGTATCGTGGTGCAATTGAAGCCAACAGGGAAGCCATGTGGCTTCGTCAAATCCTGTCTTAATTTGGTCACCATCAGCAGCATCCAACTACACTTTGGTTTGATAATCAAAGTGCCATTCAGTTATGTAAAGATCTAGTTCAACATCAACATATGAAACACATTGAAATACACATACACTTCATTAGAAAGCTCATTCATGATTGTGTTCTTGAAGTGCAGTACTATCCAACCAATCATCAAGTAGCTGATATCTTTACAAAGGCTCTCACAGAAGCAAAGTTTACCAAACTTTGATCCATGTTTGGAGTTCAGGAAAGTTGTCATTAAGGGGGGATAGGCTCTAGTGCCTCTTTCCTTCTCCTATTGTGTCACTTTTGTAAATCCTTCAATCCTATCCCAATTTGTTCTTAAGGGGGGATGTTAGGATATTTCGACACATAGGAAATAGGCTCCTTTTGTGTCACCTTTGTAAATCCTTCAATCCTATCCCAAGTTGTTCTTAAGGGGGGATATTAGGATATTCCGACACATAGGAAATAGTTAAGAACAACTTATTCTAGTGTAGAGTTAGGTAAAGTGTGTTTCTTCAACATGTACATTTGTAACTTATAATCTGACGATCATGATTTGTAGTGATCCAATAGTTATCTCTCACCTCGGTATTAACGACACTTGATCCATGGCTTCACACTTGATCGATCCATGATCTCTATTTAAAGAGCATGGAGGGTCATTTTTTCAGTGACAGTTTATGAGAGAAACATATGTAACTTTTCTTTTTATATTAATAAATTGCCCGAAGTGGCCGCGTTGGCTCAGGCCATGAACTGTTTCCCTCTTTGAGGGTTTTAACCATGTGATTATACTGGTGTACTGATTTGCGATCTATTTGTGAGCGGTGACCTTTGGTTAGTGATCTAGGGAACTTACCTGGTAAATTCCTACAATATATTGTAATTATGTTGAGATATTTAAGCAGGGATTCATTGGTACTCTTTATTATTGAAGTGTAAAATTAGGATAGGCTCTTTTTTTTTTCGAGTAGAGATAGAATAGCGGGGACATAAAACAAAAAAGGAGTTTAAAAAGAGCAAAAAGAGACCGGTTGTGGATACCTAGATAAAGAGGGTGTGTGATTTTTGTGCAATAGAGGCTTTCAATAGATAAAAAAAGCTGGATTGCTGAATACGCAGTGGATTTGAATACGTTGTAGCTAGAGTGCATTTGCTATGTATGTTGGGTTTGATTGGTTTAATGTTAATTCCAAACATAGTTAATAAAATACACAGACAGAGTTACAAAGTGCATAAACTTAGTCTGTTATTAATAATTCGATCCAAAATCCCATCAATAGGTAACCACAAATCTCTTTTGGACTAGATTCTAGCCCTTCTGGCTTAGAAAGGTCTCTCTCATTATGATCTTTCAATGTTTTTAAATTTTAAGCTAGTTCTTAGGAACAATAGAAATGCATTTGTTAAAAAAAAAAAAAAAAATTATGGCAAAGTGACAAATACATCCATTTGGGTATGTTATCACATGTTTTAGAAAATCGTAGTGATCAACATTCGATAGTGAGAAGTTCTTTACTAAGGGAAACATAGCCAACACTTAGGATCTTAAAATCAGTTGTAGTATATGATGGAGGAATAAAATATCACAATCCAATAAGCATAAAGCATATATTAGGGAGGAATTTTACAATTAGTTTCAGATGAACAACACGAATATTATTTGAAAGGAAAACATAACACCTCTCTAGGATGAAATATGCATTCACGTAAAATTCTTTCAAATAATAAGGAAAGTAAATCTATGATTAACTAAAAGGAAAAGGACTATGAATAAATTAAAGAAAAAGGACACATAAGCACATAATAAATTACATCAAGAACACTTTTTGACACAAGAATCCTTGAAAGAAACAACTTTGGTCTTGTTCATTAATTGTTGAGTACAAAATATCACAACATACACTAAACTTTGTCTCTTATATTCACTAATCAACCCTTTTTTCATATTTTGTTTAGGCTTAAATACATTTTAAACAAAGGATATCCATATGACCAGATACATTGTATTGCTTATCCACTGAGTGGATCGAAACTAGCTGATTTTTAGAAACATCAAGCTTTTGAACTAAAGTTAAAATAATACTATTGACAAGGGCACACCATTATATTTTAAGAAAAGAAACCCTATCCTATCTACTAATCTGATATTTATCAATTAATTCTTGTCCCTATTCTCAATTTCATAAAATCAAGATTCAAAATTGATACAAAATCAGAAACAACATTAAGTCTCAGTTGCACAGCAGTGAAGGGTTGCACAACAGAGGGAAACGAATCCCTAGATCCTCACAATCAACACCCAAACATCATAACTAAAACAATAAATACGAAAACATGAAAATTAGGTTGTAAAGATGCATTTGAATATTCCAATATATGAGACCTGTGAAGAAACCAAAGGTTTTTGTTATTTGGCCCATTCTCTAAAAAAAACACTTTTATTTTTTAAAAATTCAATTCCAGATGTTAGACAAACACGCCCAAAATCAATGACTAAAACCGAAGAGAAATGAAAATTTTAATTTTTTGAAAACTAGACCTCCAAGAGTGCTTGATATCTCTTAAACCATAACACATGTGCACTAACCGAGAGAAAATTTTATTCCTTGGTCTTTTATTGCGAAAACCATCTTTTAGTTTTCCAAGATTCTGCTCCATGTGGTTGAAAGCAATGTTTCAAAATTATTTCTAAAACACAGTATATGGTTGCATATCCTCTTGAGAAAAAAGAGTATATGGAAATGCTTGCAATGATGGTGTAATAGTGTAGAACCCTTGAATTATACTCTTCAACTCATGCAGACCTCATAGATGCTTGCTACCCACTTGTGCAGCAGTTGTGAAACGACTGTGTGGAAACCTTTCCCCACTTGAAAAACCTACCTTTGAATTTTTTCCAAGTAGCTTTTGACCTTTTGATCTCTTGTTTGAACATGGAGCCTTATCATAGCACAGGTTGTGGATGGAAAGAGAGGGAAACTTCAAATTTTTTTGAAAATGTGCGCCTCATATGTCTTGTTTTGGTCATGGGTGTAAATTTGGTTAAATGGATTATAATAATCATGAATTATGAATGATGATGATGAAATATGAATTCATGGGGATGTAATGGCAATGATGATGAGAGGTGTATTGAGGGGTGACATGATGGTAAATGGTGAATGAATGGATTATATCACGGTAAATGGTGCATGTAAGAAATATAAAAAGGTCATTTATGAATTTATGAAAGGTGAAATGTGAATGGTGGCATGGGGATATGATGAACACCACTAACAGACATATAAACCTTTTACAAATGGAACTTGACTATGATGGTTCTAACTTGTAATAAATGGAAACTCCGTGAAATGGAACCCTTAAACCCTCAATTAATCTACATGAAAATATGAAATCATGGCCCTCTCAAAGACTTAGACTCTTTCACACTTTGGAGGAACCTTTTATGGAATAATTTCAATGATGTCAGATAGTGACTTTGAGGCTATGCCAACAGCAATAGTCATAGGTTCAACTACTCAAAACTGAAAATTAAAGGATAAGGAAAATACATTTGACAACAAAAACCTATGACCCTAACACCACCTCCCTATGTATCTCCCTTCATCTCTATGTCTCTATCTCTATCTCTCTCTCTCTCTCTCTGTCCTCCAACTCTGTCATTATCTCTCCTTCTCTCCCCCCTCTTCTATCTATCTCTCTTTCGTTATCTCTATCTCACCCCAAACATATATACTCTCTCTCCATCTCTCCCTTGTCATTCTCTCTCTCTCTCTCTCTCTCTCTCTCTCTCTCTCTCCACCTCCACTTTTCACTATCTATGTGATTCTTCTTCCCTCCATCTCTTTCCTTCCAACTCCATTTCTCTATCCCTCCTTCTCTCCTCTTGTATCTCAAGTCTTCTCTTAAATTTCCTCTCTGTCCCTTTCTCTCCCTTCCTCTATCTCTCCACCTCTATCACTTTGTCTTTGTTCTTCCCTCCCATATATATATATATATATAACAAATTTAATATTGTATTAATCCTAAGTTATTCAATTTATTATATTAATATTAAATTTAATGATACTTTTTACATGGTATTATAACAAAATTTTCAAATATTACAACTTTGACGTGGAAATATTTATGTCTTTAGAGATTTTAATATACCCATAGGATATGGTTTTCCTTTTAAAAATTCATTTTACAAATATTTAATTAAAATAAATATTAAAAATTTTGGAGCAAGATTTTGGATTCTTTATGTTGAACTAACTTTTTTACTTTACTTTATGAAATGATATGGGACTTTAGTAAATAGTAAAGATGTTTAAAATTTTACCCTAATTTGCATAACTATATCATTGTGTTGAATTAAATTTGTTTACTTTATTTTAATAAATGATATTAGTAAACAACAAAGAGTAATTTATTTATGAATTTATAATTATTATTACTATTACTTTATTATATAGTTATAATTTGTAGGTAAAAATTATAACTATTAATATAAATTTCTTAACGTCTATTTTATTATTATTAATGGGTTTGTTATTATTTATATATATTTTTAATTTATTAATATTTAGTTAATATGTTGAATTTTAATTTATTTTTTATAAATTTACTTATAATTAATAATACTTTTTAATTGATGAAATTGATCAGCCAAGTATCACTCTGTGATGATGAATTACACTTGGTAGTTAGAAACATGTTGATTCTATGATTGATGATGTGATTTCCCCAAAAAAATTATTTGAAAAAGAGTAAAGATGTTTAAAATTTTACCGAGATTTGAATAACTATATAAGATATTTAAATTAACAAATTTTATTTTTAGGTTTTAAAAAATAATATATATTTTGGTCAACATGAACAAAATTTCAACTTTGATGAAAAAGAGTTACAATTACACATCATACCAAGGTGTAGAATGTGTTGCAAAAACTCTCATTCCTCACTCTTTAAAATAAAAAATACATCACACCTGATAATGTTTTTTAGATATTTGACATGAAAAATGTTAACACATCAGAGCTTTTCACAAGGCCTCTGGCACGTTAAAGAAGTAGTTAACAAAATTTACTAGTAAAAAAATGTTAAAACTTGAGTTTTATAAGTTTGGCCTCTGGCACTTTAAAAAAGTAGTTAACAAAATTTACTAGTAAAAAAAGTTAAAATTTGAGTTTTATAAGTTTAAAAAAAAAAATTAAATAATTTTATGAAATTTCATAAGAAGGGTTGTGAGCCTAAAGCCACTGGTGACTAGACTCTGACATTTTGGTTGTTTTTAGAGATTGTTGCAGCATTGAAGAAGAGTAAGAGAGCTCGAGAGTGGAGGTTGTTGAGTTTCAATTTTTAGCTACCAACTCCAACCCAAAAATCATAATGGCATGCTCAAGCATGACTGATATTCCCTACCACTCTGAAGGATTTTCCTTTTTCATCCTATCTTATCGGAGAAGAACTACACTCTGCGAAAAATCTCTTTTTGCATCGAAAGAGCCATTCCTGATTCTGAATCATCTATTGCAGATTCATACTCAGGAATCAGGGGCCAGCAACTTCTTCAATTGAACACTGACAAACAACAGGTATGTTGCAGCCTCGGCCCTCAACCCAAATATGTTCTGTTCTGATTTCTTCTTTGTGTTTTCATATGAAACGAAGAGTTAATAAGCCCACATTCCAGTCAGAACAAACATCTCTGAGTATTGAATCCTTGGGAAGCCTCTAATAATCTATTACTATAGTAGGGGATAATACATTTGGAAATTTTCCATTGTCGAGTTCCTTGAGGAATTCAGTATAGGAGTACACAACCTCTCCTTTAAGGTTACCCACAATCATGTGTGCAATTTTGGGGGAAAGGATGTACATGAGGAAATATGCATTGAAGAAGACTACTTGCACTACAAAGACCAAGGCCCTCTAAAACCAATTTGGCTTTGTCACTTCCATGAAGTCATAAGGTCATTATCTCATTCTCGGGTTCTTCTAGAAGAACCTTTATCCATCCAACACTGTGCTGAAATTTCCTGAGGGAGTTACAATGGAGGAGCATTCCCCCCACCATTCCTGGGACAACAACCAAAATATCTAGCATCATCACTCGGATATCATACTGCTTCTGCATTCATATATAACAATATTTCCTCGGAAATATTCAAAATCACTCATCTAAAATCATTTCAAGAAAAAATATGCCCAAACCATGATTCTTTACAGTATTTGTTTACTATAAAGAAAAAATACAGTGCAATTCTCACCTCCTTCATAGTCCAATAAGAAAATTTTCCAGTGAATGTCTTTGGAATGTGATGCTTTCCCAAGGCTACAAATTAAAAACCCTTCATGAATTTCAACAAGCATGGAAAAATACAGAAATATCCTGAGCCTTGTATTGAAATTTCCTGTTACTTATACTAATTCCAAATTTCCCACAATTTCCCACAAAATGAAAGGAATGTTGTTGACTCACTCTAAATGAATTCCATGGCCATGGTGATCCATCTTGGTGAATGATGCGGGAAATATAAATCCCCCAATAATTGGAATGGACCAAACCATTCCCCTTCCATTTCTCCATATCGAGCTCACTGGTTGCAGTCTCAACTTCTTTCTCATTATTTTTTTTCTTCTCGATGCTTGCAACAACTGCATCAACACTCTCAAATTCATGATCGATCCTATGAGTCTTTCCAGAAATAGGGCTTACTGATCTTGTTGGCACAAAGGATGATGAATTCCAATATGAGCCTTAATTTTTTTATTCTCCCCTGTTCGTGACAATAAATTCATAAAATAATCGAGATGAAACATAATACTCAACCCTGTAGGATCCTAGGGAGTTGTTGTTATAAAACATTGTTGAGGCAACTCCATGACTGTAAAACAAGAGTCTTTCCACCCTTCTAGGAGCAAGGCCTTGGTGCCCCCTCGCAATAAGATTTCTTACAACCACTGACGAAATCCTAAAAAAATCCATCTCCAGCAA
This sequence comes from Pinus albicaulis, assembly GCA_034641835.2. Taxonomy (NCBI): domain Eukaryota; kingdom Viridiplantae; phylum Streptophyta; class Pinopsida; order Pinales; family Pinaceae; genus Pinus; species Pinus albicaulis. The sequence continues at coordinate 9,792,541 of MU968403.1, read as the reverse complement.
CAATTAATTATTTTTCCACACTCTTTCTCACTTTGAGCGATACAAAGAGGAAGTATCCCTCTGCCAATAATCTGCTCAAACCCCTCTCAATCTATGTGATACATGCATGGTCGAATATTTCACATGTCGTATTTCACTTTTCTACAAAATATGCTAATGGATATGAATGCCAAGTGTGAGGCCTATTCTAAGGGTCTTCAATTGTACAATCTCTCTGTCACGCAAAATAAGTGATCTAGTCAATATGACATTGTTTTTCTTTCTCTGGACCTCAATTATGGAGACTCTTCTCCCATTTTTCTGTTTGGTAAGAGAAGCTTTCTTCCCAAAGTGAAACCATAGGGTACATTCCATTCAACCACAAGAAAAATCAAGAATCTGACATCTGTTATGAATGGTGAAGGTCGACATCTAAGACTTTCCCAAACCAATATCAAGAAATTTCTCGTGTTACCTTTCAAAATGACACTTGATCCTATACAACATCATGGACTTGAATTCAAAATTCATATTCGAAGTCTGCCAAGAAATGCTTATAAAATTTCAAATATTTATGTTGTTTTAAACCATTATCTTTCAAAAGTTCATGTCTTGGATGCTGAAAATGAGAAAAAGACTTTGGTATGAAGCTTACTGGCGAATAATTTCTAGCAAAACGGCCACTCCCAAGACATGATTTAGAACATATGTACTTATGAAGTGCAAAAAATATCCCTGAAGCATTGTCAATGTTTGGCTAGGGTTATTTTTGGAGAAAATGACTCATTATTAGAATGGTGACCTTCAATACGAGTAAATGCCAGAGAAAAGAGATCATCATGTCCTCATAAAAAAATAGTCAATTTCTTTTTTCCTTTTTTTATGCTTCTCATGACCATTTCTGAAAGTGTCTCCATACAGTTTGTTGATAAAGTTTGGATCCACTCTAGGAGCAAAAAGACTATCTCTGGCTCAAGAGCATATAACAATCCAAGAAAAAAAACATCTAGTGGACATAGATGTGGAATATCCGCCGCTCGAAGAAAAATTCTGATGAACAACTTAATATCATCTTTCCATTTTTAACACACTAGCACAAGGAGGTAGTTTCATGTAAGCACTTGACATGGCCACTAATTCATGTTGAGCCCATGACTGAAAATCTGCAATTATGTGATTTACTGGAACTGAACAGGAAGAATGCATTAATAGTTGGTCCAATACCAATTTCCCTGGCGTGACTAATAAAATATTGAATAGACACCTGAATTGTTTCTCCTGACATCGGTGATAAATTTTGAGATCCATCTATGCCTATTGAAAATATACCTTGGATGAGCATGATAACATAGAAGAAATTTCAACCAATAATCTTAGCTAACCACAATCTTCCATGACTTTATTAACCTCAAACCAACCCCTCTGTTCAATATATTGGTTCTGATTAACCTTGATTTTTGCGTCTGGAATTTGTTTTGGTATTTAAATAAAAATTAGCTGCATTCAAATACTTTTTATGAAGATTTGTTGTAGTCACCAGGTGTACAAGCATATCCATGTTCCCTTTAAATGATGAAAACTCTTCCCACATCATCGACTTCTAACCCAAATTCCAAAAACTGTGAGTGGAATACTGGAAGGGTGCTAGTACCAACAACATCCCTACACAAATCCCACAATAGATGTCTAATGGTGTTGCTCAACTTCCATCCTATTCTATGGGCCCTAATTCCAATATCCCTACTTTTGCCAACCTCCTCTATCATGGTGGTATCCATCAAAATTCTTATAATAACGTCTTCAATACTCATGCTGGAATTTCCAATGACAGATTTAAGCAATGCAAGATGGAACCTCCTTCGCAGTTGTATATGTAACAGTCTTTTGTTAACATAAACATTGCTATTTTTTTTCTTTCTGAAAATAAAATGTAAAAATAATATATTTTAGTAAATTGAAATTATTTTTATTTTTAAGCTTTTCATTATGAAAAGAAGACATGAATATATGCCTTTCTAATTCAAATTTAATCACTGCCACCCCCCAAATCTCAAGAAGGAAAAACACAGTTGTTCACCAACAAAGATTCACATATTATCTATATCTCAATCAGATATTTTACATCCTCAAAAATGAAGGGTCCAAGTTGCCCTATGGAACACCACAGGACGCTTATAAGTCTTGAGCATGTGGTCTTATAGTGGACTACAAAGGTTTGGAGATATAGTTTTATGGTTACAAACCAAAAAAAAAAATTATAACTACGTAAAACTAAAACTAACAAAAACTATGTAAAACTAAGAACTGTTCGGCTATTTCTTAATGTGGAAAAAAACAATTTTCCCATTGCATTTTATAGAGATCCAAAAGTAATTGTCAGTGAGCAATCGAAAATGACCCATAGGCAAATCTGAAAAATATCTGTAAATTTTCAATTAAAACTTTAGAACAGGGGTAAATTCAATTCAAATTTTGGTAATTGCAGAACCATATCTATTTTAAGACATGGATCGCACAAATCACGTATCGATTCCCCTAACAACTCTCTCCCATGCAAAAATCCCAAGAAGATTTAGTTTCTTCGAAGCACAAAAAATTATGTTCAGCATTCTGCCGACGAAAATCATTCATCATCACCATTTGCTTCGAATTTAGAGACCTCAGGAAAAGAAGGGTGAAGCGACCTGGTTTGAACAGGAAACATGAGGAAGGCCAAGAAAGCTCATGGCATTGAAATATGCTATGAATTGGATTATGCAACATTAAAAATTTTATTGCACGTCGTATAGTTAGCATTGGTCTGATGGGAAAGTCTAATTTGTTAATTAACTACACACCTTAAGCTTCAATAGTTGATTTAATACATAAATATTGAAGAAGCTTATATTTCCTCATAGAATTATGAAAAAGTGCAGCCACAAATTTAAAACGTGTGTCGTGCACTCAGAATTTGGCAGAGATTTTGAAAGTTTCGATCAGAATCTTGTTTTCAGTTGTTAAACTTCAGTATTTTTGGTGTCTTAAGGGGTTTTGATGGCGCTGAATCCATTTCCACTATCAAAAATGGATTCCAAACACAGCAACTCTCTGATTTTTTGAATTTTATTTATCAGATTCCAACAAAAAAAACTGCCCACCAGACTATTCTATACCCTGGATAGACAACTTCCTTAGAATTGGCCATAATAACAAAATTACAATTTGTAACTATGCTACACAACTTAAGGTTCAATAGTTGATTTAATTTGTAGTTCTTGAAGATGCTTATGTTTCTTCATAGACATTGATGATAGAGTATATCCACTACCTTACTGCTATTTTAATAGAAATATTTCAAAGGATTTCATTTCAAAACTGTCAAATCTGTTGTTGAGACATAATAACATTTGGTCAATTCTAGCTTAATCAGATTTTACTGGCCCACTGGGCATAAGAGTTGCTAAAATGACAAATAATATATGTAAACCAGATTTATTTTTAATACCTTCAACATTAAATGGTTGATTATAAATTTTTTAAGAGCATTGATGATTTTTTTTACTTTAGGTGCCATGCATCTTGGTGCTTCTGCATGTTGCATGTATCTCCGATAACTCTATGAGGTTTGGATAGTTGATTTTGGGTCTTTATGTCAAGTGTGGCTATCCTTTTACTCTGCATTTATTTTCTTTTGAGAGAATTCAATATACAACCTTTGTAAGAGGTTGAAACTTTGAGGTATTGTGCATTCAAATAATAAATTTGAATCTGATATCAGAAAACAAAGGCCAATCTTCATCCTCTATAATCAGATCCACTTCGTGAAGTGGAATAGCCGGAAATGATTAAAAAACTAGTCAAACTGAAAAATAATGTTTTCCTGGCAGCACTTCATATGCAGGAACTGTCTCGGAGAATGTTGATTCTCATGATGTGAGTGAATCTTGTTGAGTATTTTCATTGCATTTTTTGGGAAATAAATCAGTGATTTCGAGCCTGTTTATAATTGTCATTTAAGACTGCAGTGCAAGACCTATAGGACATTCAAGCACCATGGAAAATTCACTCCAGGAAATAAGAGAGATCTGAGCTCCTCTCTCCATGGAACATATTGTCAAGGTATTTATTTATGGACATATGTAGAGATATGCCAAGAATTGAATGAAATTGATTATTTTCTGTTTAACAAAATGGCACAAGCAAAAAATGTCTTTGCACTTTTGACCTGTGGTTGATTTTCAATTTGCATAACAACGATCTTTTAATGGGCACCATGAAGCTTATTTGACCAGAGTTCCAACTGAACACAACTTAAGGAATAATCAAGTATAATCAATAGAAGAAATTAAAGGAATGCATTTCATACAGTAAACATTGGGCATAATGGGAAAGTCTAGTTTGCAGATTAACTACACAACTTAAGGTTTAATAGTTTATTTAATCTATAAGTATTGAAGAAGCTTATATTTCCTCATGGAATTATGACATAGTGCAGCCACCAACTTAAAATGTGTGCCATATACTTTGAATTGGCCACAATGAAAAAAGTTCAATTAGTGGCTATGCTACACAACCGAAGGTTTAATGGTTGATTTAATTTGAGGCTCTTGAAGGTTTTTATGTTTCCTCAGAGAAATGATGACAGAGTATAACCACCACCTTACTACTAGTTGAATAGAAATATTTAAAAGGGTTTCAGTTCAAAACAGTCAAATATGATGTCTGGACATGATAACGTTTGGTCAAGTCTAGCTTGATCAGATTTCACTGGGCATAAGAGTTGCCAAAATGAAAACTAATATATGTAAACCAGCCTTTTTTTCAGTACATTCAACATTAAATGGTCTATTATAAATGTGTTAAGATCATTACTAATTTGCTTTACTTTACGTGCCATGCATCGTGATGCTTATACATGTTTCATGAATTCCCACTAACTCTATGAGTTTTGGATAGTTGATTTTGGGTTTTTATGTCAAGTGTGGCTATTATTTTACCATGCATTTATTGTCTATTGAGAGAAGTCAGTATACCACATTTTTAAGAGGTTACAAATTTGAGGTATTTTGCATTCAAATAATAAATTTTGAATCAGTTTCAGAAAAAAAGACCGATCTTTATCCTCTATATTTTGATCCACTTATGATTCAGTGGGATATCGATAAATGATTAAAAAATAAGTAAAATTGAAAAATAATGTTTTAATGGCAGTACTTCATATGCAGGTCCAGTCCAAAAAAATGTCGATTCTCATGACGTGAGTGAATCTTGTTGAGCATTTTCATTGCACTTTTGGGAACTACATCAATTATTTCAAGATTGTTTATGACTGTCATTGAAGACTGTAGTGCAGGACCTACAAGACATTCAAGTACCCTGGAAAAGTCATTACAAGAAATAAGAGAGATATGAGCTCCTCTCTCTGTGGAACATGTTATTAAGGTGTCACATTGCATCTTGGCTATAAATGAGATTTTAGAGATTGAAAACTTAAAAATTTAAATATTTGTTGAGCAAATTGTTTGTGTTAAAACATGAATATGCAAAAATTCCCTCCAAACGATAACCAGAGTAAAAAATTTTCATTTTTATAAATGAAGTCAATAGGTACATTAAATAGTTGCCAGTAGTGCAAATACTCACATACAAGAATAGAAAACCCTAAGATTTCAAACATGGTAGTAGATAGATAGGATTTTTGCAACGTGCACATGGCACACTCTTCATTATATTAGGTATTTTTAGAACTACAAAATCGATGAAGTGTGATCATCTTTGACCAAGTATCCTACGGTTAACTAAAATATACATATTTTGGTGAGTGATTGGACCAAGCCCCTTGTGAATCATTGATAATAAGATTGGAAAAATAATGTATAATAAGATTGGAAAAATAAAGTGAAAAGTGAAAATTACAGTCATAATACATATAACAACTAAGTCCATCGGAAGTGGAGCTGAGTGACTAAATCTCATCAACTTCTCCTTACTAAGAGAAAACCATTCACAATTTTTGGTTATGCTAACCTGCTTTTTAGTGAAGGAGGCCGCATAATTGGTAAGTGATATGTGTGGGTTGGATTATCCTGAAGGTTTTGGATGGAATGAATCATGTATAGGTTTTGATATCTACTAAAGGACATGTCAAGCAAAGGAGATGGATGTTGGCCCAAATTCAACACCAAATTAAGCGTTTGTGCAACTGAGGGTTCAAGATATGCTTTCATAATTCCAATAAAAGTCTTTGAAGTTGTAATAAGAAGGGAGGTAAATTTTGTCTATGTGGGGAAGTTGCATAAGACTCTATACTATGTTTCATCATGATGTTGTCTGAAGAAATGCCACAATATAATCACATTATTACAGAGGCCTATGTTACGCATGTTGACCAAGGAAGGGAAAATTTTGTTTGACATAGGGATATGTGTGTTCTTAAGTCACCTAATTTTGTACATGGGAGATTCACCATATGGGATATGGGTTTGTTGGGATTTTCAGTCAGAATGTTGAGTGTAATACAAGGAAGTTTATGGATGTTCTAGATTTTAATGAAATATACAAGAAAACATTTGTGAAATCATTTGTCTTGAAGTTGTTGCATTTGATCAAGAAAGACAAAAAAATATATATCTCACCCTTCCAGGTCTTCAACACTTATGCCCACAGAGATGTTATAGTTAGTGACATCAAAGTGCAAGTTCATATTTTTTTCTTTTAACTTGCTATATCTTAATCATTGACAGCTTCTACAAGAGCAACTAAAAGTGCAAGGAAATTTACTATATAATTATTTTCAAGAAAAAGAAGGAAAGTACCAATTTGCAACTCCAACAAAATCGAATGATACAGAAGAAATCCATAAATCTCTTCAAGAAGCTGCAAATAGTAGTTGTGAAAGTTCAATTATATCCACAATGGAGAAAGATGCAACATACGATCCTATATGCATATCATTCTATATGCATTCCTATACAATCTCTATATCAATCTATATGCATTCCATACAATATCTCTCTCACTTGTTAAGCGCCTAATTTACATTGTTACCATTAAATGACAAATTTTGATCTGGTTATTGCCATAATAAGTTGAATCAAGAACTGTGTGAACTTGTGTGCCTAAGCTTTTTGACCTTGTGCCCTAAGATGTCTACATAGTGAAACATCAACAATTTTAGCTGGTATAATTATCAGAAGCCTTAAAGGAAGTTGCATATGCAGAAAGTATATAATGACAAAAATTGTTCTTGCAGGTCTTGTTGTCCCAGATGTTCCATTAAAAGAGACTAAAAATATAAGAAGACTAAAAACTACAAATAAAATAGAACTTGTACGCCTAACAAAGAAATTTTTTATTTTGTAGTTTATCTTAAAGTATGTTACTACTATCGGATCCAATAATTTCTATATCAATGTTTTTCAATAATAAGTTTTGAGTGAGTATAAGGGTGTTTCTTACTGAAAAATTTAGTTTCTAATTTTTTTTAAGGAAACTACAAAAGAGTGCAAAAACTATTATAATGATGAAATCAAATAACATATATGGTATAGTCACATTTATGTGGCACATTTTCCTTTTTGGTTTCACTGGGTGAATTCTTGATGTGCAAAAGAATTAGTGAATTTGCAAGAGGTTCTTATTTCTTAAAGCTCACATATTTCTATCTAACATGTTTTTCCTAGGATTGTTCATATAATTTTGTAGCTAACCTATTTGCATCCACTGTCATAACATGCACAAACAACAAAAAACTTTCCTTCCCATAAAATTTTTAAAAAGTGCAAACCAAAATTGCATGACTCACACACGGAAAATACTAAGATGACATATCATTGGCAAACTCAGGAATACTTGGGAAATACTCAAAAAATAGAAAAACTAAAAAATAGAATTTATTATTTTTTTCGCATAAAATATAAATTAATGTCACATCATATTATTGAGAAAGGATCCCCAACAAAAAAAAACATTTACATCATATTCCTCAAGTGCACAATGGTAGTCATATTATAATAGTCAGAGTTTTGAAATTGACCCATTTGTGTCTATGATTTAATAAATATGTTGTTTGTGTAATGATTAGCATTGAAAAATAACTGCTCGAGATTCAAATGGATCTACGAATTTGACTTCTAGGAAAAGATTCCTACTTCAACATGAACCTTATAAATATTTTTTATTTCATGAAAATCAAAACCGATCTTAGATGGAATATCATGATATACTATTATAAATTAGATGTGTTCATCCCATGATATTTGGAAGATGAGAAGTGCTATCTAAAGGAGTCATGCCACACTAGTGCAAACCCAAAACCAAAAAAAAAAAAATTATTAATCAACATTAATGAACATGGAGCTAAACCAATATTTATATTCAACGTGTGGGGAGAACAAAAGAATTTTTCATTTGGAAATTAAATTAAGGGAAGTCTATAATTTCAACCAACTACTTGAAAGCTTATCTTACATGTATACTTACATCAACCTCATATTTTGTTTTCTACATGTACACTTTCCTAAGAATAAGTAGGAGTCAAATTAGGAGGTTCTTCCTTTCCAATTAGTTACATTGTCTTAATTACATCAATCTTTAATCTTTCCTTTATCAAAAATATTTTTTTCATTCCACATTGGTTTTCATATCTAGAAAACCTAAGTAATTTCTCCTCATAGTAGCTATGTTCAAAATTATCCTTTTTCTATTTGGCAAGGGCAATGATCTTGAATCGCTTCAGGTAAAGATTGACATGCAACATGCATGATATCATATGAACTCAAAGATGATCTTGTTGGAAGCTTCTTGAGGCCATACAGGCACTTCCTAATGAGAAAAGAGGGTCTGTCAAACAATTAAGGCATCCCTGTCATGAATCTGATTATCAAAGTTAGAAAATCACTCTCTTATTCATGTTAACAACTTAGATATTTTGCAAATTTATAAAATACCGTATATGGGGCATTTTCTTTATTGTAATGGATCTTTCAAGATGATGAAGTATGCCATTATAAAATTGGGAAATTTAAGAGCTGCAACCCTCTTGTGCCCATGTTTGTATGGTAGAAGAAGATGCTTCTCTCCTCATACTATGATTAACTAGCATAAAAATGGTGAAGAAAATAATAATATATTAATAATTTCCAATACACTATTAAAAAAAAATGGGAGCAAAACTATCACAACATTACCTAAAAAATCACCAATTGGAAAATTGTCAACCAACGAAACATGTTGCAAGGGAGGAACATTTATAGAAAAAGCTCCCATATGTATAATACAACATTTAAATTATCATGATAAACATATTGGCATGTAAAGTAATACACAAATGAAAATATCGATTACATGAATTCGAAGTTCTATCAAATGTACCTGAAATCAGGAAATTTAGAATGACATTGCATCAATTTATCTCCTTGAGCTGAAGGAACAATAGTGGAATGTTGCACCCCTGAAAAAGTCTGCACACTAGTCAGTTAACAAATATTGATGTTCATATACACTAATATAAACATATTGATCTCATTATTCTATGAAACATACCTAGGACAATAGAGGATGCATGGTTGGAGCGAGGAAAGCCCTGCTTGTTGAGGACGACCCTACTTGCATCCATAATAAAATCATACATATATAATAGAGGTTTATGAGTCGATGTTTTGTCTTCTTGAAATGTCATGACATGTTTGGAAATGTTATTTGACACTATTTCAGCCTAATTATAACTATTACACTTGGAAACTCTTCAAATAATAGGGACCCAATTAGCATCAAAATGATTAACATTTTTGCAACCAAATAAATGACATAACATGGTAGCAAGAGAACAAAAAGGAGAGATAAGGGAAGAAATGGGATAATCACAAGCATTATCTTTCATATGTTTCTTGGGGACACTTCTCTTATCCTTTATTAAAGAGGGAAGGGTTCTATGTTCTATCAAGGTTTGTACATTTTGTTTGCATGAAACCAATAATAAAGCTCTCATTGAAAGTTAATCTAGGGTGGGAAATTTTTACATATTTTGAATATAATTTGGCGTGAAAGAACTAATTACTCTACCTTTTTCCGTGATAATACAACATTTTGGAATATTTATAAAGTTTATGACGCATCGAATTAGGTTTGTATAAGGCATTAGTCTTGGTCTAGTGATGAGTTTATGTAACTTGGACCTCATTGCATCAACTAATTTGTACTCCAGTTCGTTATTTATTTTAGGTGCATCATCAGGAACTATTGCACTAGTTTCTTCATCTGAAGCATATTCCAATTCATCTTCCATTAATTTGTAAATTGCATCCCAAGTTTATATTTCTACATCTAAGTAATAACTGTATTTGAATACATGTTAGTTTTGAGTGTTTTCTCATAGAATTATTCCATAACTGGCCCTACATCTCTTGGAGGAGGTAACATGTTCCTTGGTCTACCCATAATTGATGATTGGAAAAAATGAAAGAGAATCCTTTTTATAGGATTGATACTACTTGCAAAACTTTCCTGCTGCACACAAAGGCAAGAATTAGTATGATTTCACGAAAAAAAATTAACGAAGTGTTACTAAATAGAAAAAGGATAGTAAATTAAAATTAATGATAAAAGGCATAGTAATAATAATAGTGTGCTCATTTCCAAATGCGGCATCGTCCATGTGAATATTCCAAATGGCATGTTCAAAATGGTGGGTTTGAGGTGACATGTGATGATGTGGAAATGTTGCCATATCAGGAGAAATTAGTCTAGAAGGAACTCACGAATTATTTGATAAGAAAATATCAGGGGAATTTTAGTCGGGATGATGTGGATGATGAGGTAAGCTAATTTTCCTGGAGAAATTTGTAGGAGAGGGAAAGGCCTATAAGGATTACACGACCGATACTTCTGGGGATGAAGTAATGTATGAAATAATTTATTTATTTAAAGATTGGTTATGTGTGGGATAGGTATCACCTTGGGATGGGTTTAGTTAGTGATAACGATTTAATCCAAAAGGAAACGTTCCTAGATGAAAATTACACAGGTTTTTTATAGGATTTATATTATTTGCAAAGATGGCCTACTACACACAAAGGAAATAATTACTATGAGTTCATGAAAAAAATTAACCAAGAGTTACTAAATAAAAAAGGACAGTAAATGAACATTAATGAGAAAATACATAGTAATCATAACTGTATGCTCATTTCCAAATATGACGTCGGACATGTGGATATTCCAAATGACATGTTCTAAATGGTGGTTTGAAGTGACATGTGATGATGTGGAAATGTCGCCATCCTGAGAGAAACTAAGGAGGAATGAACTCATGAATTATTTCAGAAGAGAATATCCATCCGAGATGACATGGATGATGAGTTCAGGGAAGTGTCATGGAGTAATGAATAAGAGATGGAAAGGCCTAAAAGGATTAACTAACTGATACTTCCTCAAGATGAACTCATGAATGAAAGCAATGCTTATTCTAGGATTAGTTATGTTCCGTATAGGTATCACCTTGGGACCACTTTAGTTAGCGAGAATAATTCAATCCTGGAGGAAAATTTCCTGGATGAAAATCATGGGGGATAGTCATACCTAAGTTTTGGGGAGACTTGCATCCTAGGTTTTGAGACTTATTTTATTAGGGATTCTCCCAAAAAATAGGTATGGAAAAAAATGCCTAGAAGGGAAAGAGTTAATTTAATTGAAGAGTTATTTTTCTTGTGGTGTCTTCTTTAATAAATAACGTTTACAATGTCTTCCCTTCGTAGTTGTAAGGGGAGAAGTGAAATAATATACATGCACTTTTAATTTGTGTAGATAACCCTGGTTAAGTTCTCGATTGCGGTGGATGGTAGATAAAAATCAAATACATAAAATTAATGGTTTTTAAATATTTTTCTAAGGGATTTCAAGGCATGGGTTTATCTTTTTTCCCATGGCAGTTTGAATCTTGATATGCATTGGGGAGATCCATGGTCACAGATGAAAGCGCTACCTCCCCCTTGTGATGTTAGTGTGGAGGAGGGGTGGTAGTGCTATTGTGTCTAATGTTTGTACCATGGGAATATCGTCGATTAACCTATGGAACTTTGAGACACAACAATGATATTGGAAGGCGCCCCCACCAACCATGACGTCATTTTAGGGGGTCACACTTTTGTTGAGAATCGTCATTCAAACCCTTTTAATAGGACTGTGGGATAGGTTATATAACCTCGATTCTGGGACAATTGTATTTTTTTATCCTCCTTTGGATATAATTCACTCAATACTTGCATAAAACTAATCAAACCATAAAAATGTCAAAATAGGTCAATATTTGAAGAAAATTTGGCTATATCTTTGTGTCTTGTAAGTTTAGATGTTGTTTCACAATGAAACAAAAAAGTTATCCTAGACATACACAATGCAAGTGAATAGATGCATAAAAGTATTCAAAAGGTTCAAATTGTCATTAAGTCTGCAAATGCTTTCGGAAGAAAGAGAAATATTTGAAGTTCTAACTTGTAATTTTTTCAGGACCTCTTTCTTTGCTATATAGGTCTTCTCCAGAGTCTTTTCAATCTTGTTCTCTCATAAATCCATAATATCATTGATATAATATGTGTTTGTAAGATCCCACAAACACAAGATCTTGTCTAGATTTCTTGGGCCATTCACTTCCTTTATGGTGAATGTTTCGATATACTGATTTAGACGAATTTTGGAATCCAAATATGGAATGAATAACTGCAGGTTCAAACCTCTCTATTATTAAATAAAAGCATTGTATAATATCTAATTCCATAATCGATTGAAAAAAAGGGAAAAATATGCATGTGAACAAGGTAAAAAGTAGAAAAATAATATGTACTTGTGAGTCCTCACAACCCACTTGGGAAAATGATTTATTGAGATACCCACAAGAACAAAAAAATGAATCAATTGACTTGACATTGTCTTAAAAATTCATTTAGATGGAATAATAAAAATTAGATCAATTTCACAAGGGAAAAAATAATGCAGATACAAAATGTGCTTATCGCTCATCACAAAAACATTAAAGGGAAGTCTAGTATCTCTAAGCTATTTTTTCTTTAGATTTGATAAACCCTATCATGTATCACCAAGACTATTTCTCAATCTTCATTGATACTAGTTTTTTTTTCCCAGTTAACAAGGAATGTATATTTTATCAACATTTTAGAACATTTACAGATAGTCATCTAAATTTCTTACCCTTCCAAGTGCTCTTATAACTAAAATTAAAAAAATTGCTAAGCTCAAGTTGAAGATAAGACTGCCATTTTACATGAATTCTCATAATTCATATGGAGAAAACAATCTCACTGTATTTATAATCTTATGAAAATAATCTTTATGTACTCAAAAAATCATGTCCAAAATAAAATACAAATCTTGTCTGCCTATCATTGGAAAGAGTCAACGTAGTTGACATCAAAATTTTAAAAGCACAACATGTTTTCATACATAACCCTTAATAATAAATTTCAAAGAAAAAGAAATTACTAGATCATATGCCATGGTAAATAACTCATATCATATTTTCAACATGGTCGATGAATATATAGATTACATTGAGAACATTTATGAGTTCTTATTAATCAATGATAAGGGAAACACTTATTTATATATGTGAAATATTATTTTACTACATGCATTACAAGGATGTTATACTCTATGAATATATCACATTCGTGCCTCAAGACTGCCATATTCATCTTGTTCTAGGGGAAGTAAAGTCAATCAGTGGATTCACACGCATCGATATGTTAATGATAACTGACTTGTAATTAATTTCAGTTTTCCCTGTATGGATCATAATCATATTTTTTATTGCAGCTAAAAAATAATAAAACTCCTTTCTCTAGTAGAACATGTAGTGTTTTGTATCTGTAAAGCATATTCAAATAAGAAACCTGCAACCGATATGACATGATGTTGATTATTTTGTACAAAAAATTATCACATGCGAAAGACACTATAAAAAAGTCAACCATTACCATATTCATATTCTCATGCATTTGGTTAGAATAAAACCCATGAACATGCCCTATTTTCTGCTAAAGAGCCTAAATAAAATGGATTTGGCTATCTGAAACAAGGAAAAACCTAAATTGGCCCTCTTCTATCAAGGGCTTATAAATATTATTATTAAGTTTGATTTGACCAAGATTGGATTTCTGTGGGGACCATTCTCGCAAGGGGAAAAGGTTAAGATGAGGTCATCTATCATGCCCCTCACCAAGAATTTAGTAGAAAGGGGAAAGAAGGAATTTGATCCACAGACAAACCCTAAGTGATGATACCCCACTCTAGCCCTTTAGAAAGAAAATGGTAAGAAAGAAGAGGAGATACCTGTTGATGTTATGGGCGACGATGAATCAAGTTCCATGCCAAAATTTGAATCAATAGATATGGGCATGGGTGACACTAGTGCTCAAATTTTCCCACTTCAAAGTGAAAGTGACTTCGCACTATAGGTGGAGACCATGCAGTTTAAAATGGGGACCACCGATGACAAGGTGAAGATGTCAAGATCAAGAGGTAATTCCATTATGCCTAAGACCTTTCTATTTTGCAGCCCATCTTATCAAACCATGTTAAAAAAATACAAGAGACTTATGCTTCAAAATCAGAAATTAAATGTTCGGCTACAAACATACCAAAACTTTAGAATATGGACTCTTTCTTAAAGACCATTGACAAGGCTCGGGGGTCTAAGGTAAGGGATAAGAAGTACTCCCAGGAGTGCATGACAAAGGCCTAATACCTCATCAATAGTATTCTTGACGATATCATTACCAACACTTACTCCTTTCTTAGTTAAAACTTGATCTTCCACAGTGGCGAAACAAGGATGAATTGTTTGATATTGGGATACTCAATAAAGAAATCCACTCACAAGTGATTGAAAATATGAGGAAATGATGGTTCACCACTTGGCTCAAGAAGCAAAGTGGGGTGTTGAGATCAGGAAGTGTAAGGAAAAATGCTTAAAAGAAGATGAACTCAAGGCAAAGATGATTGACTTAACAATGCATTAGGGAAATTTTGAGGTCTAAAATGGAGCTCCTAAGAAAAATCTACAACCAAAATAAAATTGATAAGAACCAATGGGATTCAAGATGATGATGTCAACCATGGGGGGTGATTCACCATTTTTGGAGTAGAAAAGTAAAAATATTAACTACTTTTTCAATTCATATTTTCAACTTATCCCCCTAAGGGTTTACTCAAATTTTGAGAGGGAGTACTCATTGGATGAAAATTTTAATTCCTCATCGAAGCAGTACCCATGTTTCATACTTTTGATACACCCTGCTACACAAAAAATGAGAAATACATGAAAAAATGTGATTTCACTCACATTTTTCATGTATTTCTAAATTTTCATGTAGCAGGGTCCATCGAAAGTATGTAACATGGGTACCTCTTGGATGAGGAACCAAATTCTGCATCCAACGAGTGTTTCTAATCGGAATTTGAGTAAACCCATAGGGAAATAAGTTGAAAAAATAAGTTTTTATGTTTTCCCTTTAAAATTTGATGATGTAATCTAATATTATTTTATTATTTCCACTATTATTTTACTAGGAGGACCGTTTTAGACCTCAAAATTCCCCTAATTGCAAGGGATTACCAACCAAGTTCCTTCCAGAATATACTCTGTCTATTTGCATGAGACGCTAGATAATTTTGTAGCTACAATAGATCAGAACATGTGAGTCTCATGAGATCTCACAACCTTAGGAATTCATGGACATGTAATTAAATTCTAAGAAGTCAGACCAAACCTTTTGTGTGAGTTGTATATTTTTAATTTTATCTTGCTAAATAACTCAAGGCGGAACCCTAATCCCTTTGTGGGAGTTATTCATATCATGACCTTAATTTCTTATATAAACAATCAATTGTAATGGAAAAAGGCTTAGAGTATTTATTCGACAATGGAGGAAGCATAAAATTTAGTGATCACGGAAGAGTATCCTCTTACAGGTCTAATTTGTGACAACCTTAACCTATTAAGGATGGACCGAGATGATGTAATGAATATAATACATAAATAATGGTTCACCATTATGGAGTACCATGACATAGCTCAAGTTGAAACTTGTAATGATTTGTTAATTGCACAAAATACATGGAATGCTCTTCCAAAGCATCTTCAACAAATATTTCCATTAGGATACCCTTATTTCTGCTTCGCACATAATGGAACAGGTTTCTATGCCATTTCTCTATTAAAATATATGGCTCGGCAGATAGGTTTAAGGTTCCATTTCCAAATTCTGTGGTGTCCTATGAGACACTACGAAGCACCTATCTATTGGGATGATATGGAAGAGAAAACACTTGGAAATAACTGGAACACTGCCTTGGTTACTACTATATGGGGGAATTTAGTCATCTGTCTTATTGTTGGAGTGACATGCACGCAGGACTCCTTGAATGGGATGATGATAATGCATGAGGACATGCATCAGAATTGACAGGGGGGTGTGATGAAGTGCGAAATTGACTCCTTTTTCTACCGAATTATCTCCCTTATTTCGACTAATTTCTCTCCTTTTTCTTATCAAATACTATTAATCCTATGATAACACGAGATGCTAAAGGTATAACTCATGTTTCATTAGTTTTCTATCTTGTGTTATATAATATAATTAGAAATTAGTTAAGGAGTAACACAATGCTCTAGTTATATATCTATATATTTTGAATAAATTAGAAGCATTGATCCATATTGTCCAAGACTGCAGATGATTTTCAAACATATATCTATTATTTAGGGACCAAAGGCATATTAAAACCAACAGGGCACTAAAAGACAGGAATAACAAAGAGCATATTTGCTAAGAAGTTAGCATTGGAGGCATGAATTTATGCAAGGAGGTTGGAATATTTTTCAATTTTCTATTCATATTATAATCAGAATGATCATTTGGTTCTCTTATCTCTTTCCAATCCAAAAGAGATTTTTTGTGTCCTTTAATTTAATGGTTTAACAGTCGAGATACCTTGATATGCAACATTTTTTGTGTTGCTGAGACTTTCATTCAATTTTTTATGTAAGTATGTTGAGTGTGTCTAGTCTTGTTTTAGAAGTAGAGGCGAGTTACGTGTATAATGTAACTTTTGTGTTTGAGTGGTTCTCGAGATAAATATTTCCTTTATATATATATATATATATATATATATATCTGTGTGTGTGTGTGTGTGATGGATGGATATAGGTTCTAAGACTTTGTTATAATTTTGTTTGATAATATAGTTCCTGTGGATAGACGTTTTCTCCTTTTGATTTTTTCATTGTAATTTGAGAATTAGACGCAAGCTGATTCCCGTGTTGGGGCCACTCAAGGTGAGGTTATGCAAAAATATTTTCGTTCTAATTATTTGTTTATATATGTATGCATTTCTTTCTTATTGTATTTCGTTTTATTATTGTTCAGTAGATATAATCAATCGAAGTGATTTGCGTGGCATGTTTAGTATAATTGATGTTAAATCTCTTTCTTTACTTTTCTGGGCCAAGTTCTCTGCATAAGTGTGTTTGTAGAGGTGGTCATTCCATTGTTGTGAAATTGGCAGTTCCTACAGCAAAATTAGTAGATTGCTGCAAAATTGGAGAAGGTGCTACAAAATTAGACCTTGGTGGGAATTTTTTTTTGTAATTGGGGTAATGATTTTAAGTTTTGAACTACATCTTTTCGATGAATTTATGGATGGATGGATATAGGTGCCGAGACTCTGTTATAATTTTGTTTCATAATATACTTCCTGTGGATGGACATTTTATCCTTTTGATTTTGGCGTTGTAATTTGAGAACTGGAAGCAGGCTGATCCCCGGGTTAGGCCCATTCGAGGTGAGGTTATGCAAAAATATTTTATTTGTAATTATTTGTTTATATTTTTATGTATTTCCTTCTTGCAATATTTGGTTTCATTATTGTTCAATAGATACAATCGGTCGAAGTGATTTGTGTTGCATGTTTAGTATAATTGATGTTAAATCTCCAAGTTCTCTGCATAAGTGTGTTTGTAGATGTGGTCGCTCAATTGCTGCAAAATTGGAAGTTCCTACTGCGAAAGTAGTAGATTGATGTAGAATTGTAGAAGGTGCTGCAAAATTAGACCTTGGTAAGAAATTTTGTTTGTAATTGGGGTAATGATTTTAAGTTTTGAACTCCATCTTCTGGGTGAATTTTTGGCTGCACAAATTAAGTAATTTAGCCTATCTAGATCTTAATTTTCACCACTTGTAAGTTTCATGTATGAACATAACACTTGGTGGGAATTTTAGTACTTGTGCATACAACATGAAGTCCTCACAACTTAAAAATCCCTGGTTGATAATTAAATAAACATGTAAAATATTTTTAGATCAAAATACATACATTCACACCATCAATGACCAATAATTATTAAACCTTGAATCCAACCAAACTAGAATTATTGCCCCAATATTCAACTCTATCAAGGTAGGGCCCATATATATTAAAGAATATGATTTCTTTCCCTAGATCCTAACCATATATGTTGTCTCAAACCTAAGGAGAATCACCAATAATTAGAATAGATAACATACTATTTTCTCCAACCCAAAATAAGCTTCCTTAATTTATCCCTAAAACATACAAACAAATCCCCTATATTCTAGATAATTGTAGTATTATTTTACCACCCTTAATCTTAGTTAGTTGAAATCAAATTACATCTAAATTATTAACATTAATTAGCCTCTCCTTTTTACAAGGATTAACTAAACCCTTACAATTTAGGGGCGACATTATTTTTAAAGAAAATATAAATAGCAAATTATTCTTTAATTTTATTATTAATATTAATCTATAATTTAAAATATATATTTTTATGTTTATAAGAATGAAGAACATTTAATTAATAATACACTATAATAGGCTAATATGTGATTAAATATTTATGGATACCAATTTGTAACCACCTATATAAGAACAACAATGTCAATTCGAAATACAATTGTAATAACAATTCTCCTCTTGTGAGTACAATTAGATTGTGAAACTAATATTTAAAATTTTAAAATTAGACAATTATAAACTTTTAATAATAATATGAAATATCAAAATTATTTTTTAAAATATATTAATTTTGTAACCATAAGGAATTTAATCTTGAGATAGTATAATTCAATCGTGCTTATTACCAATTTGGAAATAAACAACCATACAAACTATAAAGGTATCATAGATATATAAAAATATACGTGTTTACTGGTCATAAAATTTGTAGGAATTTGATGTGTGAGCTTCAAACATTTTTTAGTAATGACTTTAGTGAAAATCAAGTATTATGAACAGTATTTATTGCTGTAGCATTGTTAGTGTAATAATGATTTATGTTTTGAAATTATTTTATTAATAAAAGAATTGACTATAAGAACTAAGAATATAAATTTAACATTTTTAGAAATTTAAATTAAGTTAATTATATTATAATTAAATTTATTTTAATTCTCTATGGAATGGAATTTTTTTTTTCATTCCAAAAGATATATGGAATTATCTATCTATATAAAGTAAGTATGTATAATTTCATATATAAAATGAGTAAGTATGTAGGTTTGTTTTTGGCTTAAATTGAATTATCTATATCTATATATATATAATTTTTAGATTTAATTATAAATTTAAAAGAAAAATATGGAATTTTATATATTTATATATATGGAATGACAAAGGATACGGGGTATCATGGTATTAGTGAAAGAAAAAGAAGGTTGTTTCATTCATCTAGAAAAAGAAGACTCAAATAAATAATTCGTTTGGTTTAAAATATCAGAAAATAGAAATCACATCAGAATCACGGCATTCTATTTTGCGTCGCAAGTTTCAAAAATCTACAAAAGTAGAGGGCTGGACCAAAAATATTTCTTTTCAGCTTTAAAGGTAAATATTGCAACATATTCTGAGCTAGGTGAAGTCATTATAGTGGGTGATTTCAATGCTAGGAGTGCAAGTGAGTAAGATAGCATTCTTTGTCGTAAAGGAGATTGTGACCCTATCTTGCTTACATAAGAGAGTAATCATCAGTGGAAAATAATTTCAAAGAACAAGGGCTGCAATATCTTTAGTAATGGTTTGACTAGATGGGAAAAGTCTAGTAATTTTAATTGCAATGCTTACAATGGAGCAAGTGTAGTAGACTATGTAATTTGCTCACATAGTTTGTGTGAGAAAATGGATGAAGTTTTGATTGGAGATCAACCTTGGGACTTAAAATAAGATCACAAGCCAAATTATTTAAGTATCTCTTGGACTGGAAAGAAGAAATTAGGGTCAAAAACTCAGCTTGTTCAACAAAATCTTCCTAAGAGTAGAATTATTTTCACTCCATAAAATTGTAATAAATTCAAAATAGCGCTAGAGAGGCTCTTTGAGAAGGAGAAAATCCCATTTCACAACCTGCATAGTCACGAATTAATACATTTAATTCTAAGCGCTTGCAGAGTGCAAAAGAGAAAAAATGAAGAAGTGTGAAACAAATTGCTTTCCGGTTAATGCTTGGTTTGACGAGGAATGCAAAAAGGAAAGGAGAATGTGGAAAGATTCAAACAAGGATAACATAAAGCTCAAAGCTTACAAGAAAATATTAAGAAAGAAAAACGATGATTTCATGGTTTCGTGGAGAGAAGAACTAATCTTCCTTGGGAAAAATAACCCCAAATTATTTTGGAAGGAGCTACAACTGAGAAAAATGCAAATTGAAAACAATATTACAACTTTTAAATGGTTTGACTATGCAAGACAGCTTCATGAGCGAATTCCCAAGGTTGAACCTCCTCCCTTGGTCAACGCTGATACAAAACTCTTCATGGTGCAAGAGGTAGAGATTGGTATCAAGAAGTTGCGTGTTGGAAAAGTAAAATTCGTAGCTGAACTCCAAGAAGAGTATCTAAAGTGGGGCTTAAAAATTCTTGCACCTCACATTACAAAAATTTTCAACAACATCATACAATAGGTGTTCCCCACAGATTGGAAAACTAGTCTGGAAATACCTCTTTTCAAGAGTGACGATGTCAATAATCCCTCTAATTATAGGAACATAATGATAAAACCCTTGTTTGCAAAGTTATTTGGAAGCATTTAAAAAAATAAAATCAGCAAGTGGGCAGAAGAAAGAGATAAATGTACTAAAGGACAAGCAATTCTTAGACATAAAAATCCCACAGTTGATCATGGTATAACTTTAATGCACATCATTGAAAAAATTTGGGAGAAAAAGGAAGACGTCTTTTGTTGCTTTGTTGATTTCAGAAACGCCTTTGACATGGTTTCTAGGGATAAGTTTTTTTCACAAAATGAAGGAACTTGGGGTTCCCATTCATTTGAAATTAGTTGTGCATAGGTTGTATGAAGAGGTGAAACTCAAAATTAGAACTTCGGTAGGAATTTATGAAAGTTTTAGAAGTGATATCAGGGTCAAAGAAGGTTGCCCATTGTCTCCTACCCTCTTTGGTTTATATATCGACAAGCTTGAAGAGTGGAAAAATTCGCAAAGGGGTGACGGTATCCATTTGGAAAATTTTATTATAAGGCTTCTTTTGTACGTAGATGACCTTATTCTAATTTCTAAACTGACTCTTGGTTTGTAAGAGCACGTACTTTCCCTTGAGCATTTTTGTAGAACTGTGAGGATGCAAGTCAATATCAGCAAAACGAAAGTAGTTGTCTTCTCTAACAAAAGAAAACATAACCAGCATAATTTATAATTTGAAGGAAAAATTATGGAAGAAGTTGCGGATTACAAATACCTCAGAATTGAATTCAATGGAAATCTAAGCTGGGATGGATGTAGAAAGAAAAAATCTTTGGGGGGTTGGAAATAATTTTATGCTTTTCAAAATAGGTGTAGAGAGGGAGAGTTATGAGACTATAAAACCACTCTAACTCTTTTTGGGCTTTTAGTGATTCTGGTGGTCCTCTATAGTTGCGAATTGTGGGCTAGAAATACATCCGACATGCAGTAGAAACAAACTGTTGGCCAAGATAGTAACATAATGTGAAAGATTTAGATTTTTGGTCAAATGCATCTTTGCCAACCATTGTGAATTAAAAATAAAAATAAAAATCATAAAATATATAAAATAATAAGGATACATTTACTTAGACTATTTCCCATTTTAAATAGGTTAGATTCCACTTGGATACCATGGGTTCTCATAAACACAGAGCTCAATACCATGGATTTTCACAAACCTGGAGCTCTTAAAAATTCATATAAAATCCATTTAAAAAAAAGCATATAAATTCAAAATTTAATTAATATAAATCTATATAAATTCAAGAGTGATATAAAATTCAAAGTAATAAAATGGAGCCAATACAGATTTCACGAATATGATGCTAATTATTATTTTTAAATTTTGATTTACATTACATTACATAAAAATTTAAAAAAAAATGTTGATATACTTACATGACACCTACAAATCTTCCCTATATTGGGCTATAGAGCGCTTCTCGGTGCGGAAATAATGTTTTAATTTACATTACATTACATAACCATTTTACAAAAATGTTGACATATTTACATTACATCTACACATTTTACCTACATATCGGTGCAATAATAATGTTGAAAAAAAAAAAAACTTGTCTTTCGATTTAAAATTTATTAAAAAACAAATTATTAATTTATTTTTATCATTTATCATATATCATTGTAAATTTTTATAATTAATAATTTATTATAAATTAAATAGAGACGCGTATTTCATATATGAGAAATGTGTTGTTGAATTTTTATTATTCAATGCAAGCCATGGATTCATACTCCTCATATAAAACATATGGATGACCTTTATCTTAATAAAAATACCCAAAACCATCCATGCATATTGGAGGATGTGAAACACCCTACAAAATGTAAAATGTAGGGTTATTTTAGCATAAGGATTATAAATGATTGTTTGTAATGAAAGAGTTTGACCTCTAACATATTGTAGTAGGTGAGGCATCCTCTAAAATGACTAGGTCTATTTTAGAATAAGAGTTAAAATGTGGTTGTTGACAATGCAAAATATTGAAAAAAAGTATCATATCTATAAGTAGTAAAGAGTTATAATTGGTATAATCTTCCACATGTTGATGGATAGAGGCCTCCTAAAGTTGCTTGTAATCCCATACATGATATTTTGGATAGAAGGGAAAACATCAATAGAAAAATTTTAGTATAGTAGACACAAATCCAATACTACTAGCCCATTATCAACTTCCAAGTCATCAAATACCCAAGAGTTGTTTCTTTGAATTGATATTGAAACTAGGTGATCTAACATGCTAATAATAGTAAGAAAAAAATTGAAAGAATTTGACACATTTTAGCATTTAAATTATGATTTTAAGAAAAAAATTCAGACCTTCCTTTTCATCCTTTATCAAATTGTGTATAACATGTTTTTCCACCATTGTTAGGGTAAAAATTATCCTAATCAGAAAATCATTTGATAAGGTGTAAAAAACATCCTAATTAAAAAATCAATATTTGATAGGATTTTTTCCTAGTTTGCGATTTTAAAGACTTTATAAACTCATATCATCATGAAGGGAAAGCATTGATGAGACAAAGAGTGCAATGATATTATGGTGTTAATTTAACTAAAATAGATTGAACTAAGTTTGAAAGACTAAGAAATACCAAGATGGCATTTCCATGTAATTGTCAGGTCAATGAAGTATGTAACATTCTTTACCAAATCATTCACATATTCGTTGTGATCAACATAATGATACAAAAAATATACCATTTGATCTAACTGGTGTAAATCTAGACATATATCTCATAATTCATATCACAACTTATATAACAATGAATGCATCGCTACTAGGTATATATTATTTTTCCTTAAAAAGTCACAAATATACATACATTCCTCATACAGTTAATCATTGCTTTTGAATACCCTCCTAACCTTATAAAAAGACATAAATATTATCATTATCTATGTATGTACATAAGTGTTGTCTTTATTACTTCTTATATTTAACCACTCGTTTTGAATACTCCATAAATACTTTAATAGTTCAATCCTTGCAAGACATCCTTCTTATAAAACACTTTTTTTGGGCTATGCGAATAGATATTACATGAACTTTAAAATTAAAAAAAAAAAAATTATTATTTCTCACCATGTTTTTTTTTTATGTTTGTTTGTAAATTTAGCAGTACCTCTCTATTTCCTATTTATAAAAATATAAGCATGTTGTAACAGATCAAAATTCGATAGCCTCAACCTGCTGGAAGGAAACCAGGTCTGTCAACCATCTTAATGAGTTAAATTCCATCAAGTATTGAAAAAAATTTAATCTCCTATAAACTGTTGATTCCATTCTATTGTATCTACCAAATTCAAACAGAAAACGATAAATCCTATCTGCCAAAAACATAAAAATTCAAAAAAAGAGAACCAGTGAATCAGTCATCTGAGGACTCGACCGGTGCTAGGTCTTTGACATTGGAGCCTGGCATGTACACTTGATGCATATTTTGTAGTTGCCTCTCAATTCTTCCCAGTCGAGATGTTGCATGATGTTTGGAAATTCGAATGTCCTGAATTTCCTTGTTAATGTCCTGCAGAATTGAAGAAACCTGTGGGTCTCATCCCATTTCCTGAATTCTCATAACAACCTTTGCTAGTACACATTTTAGTGTCCAGTATGTGTTAATTGACTGGTGAAAAAGGGAAAACCGTCCTCTTGTATTCCCAAGATCCTTAATGAAGTCCATTTCATTTTCCTAAATTTCTATCTCTTCCTCTTTATGGCCACAGTCTCTCTCCCATCCCTGAATGAGAGTGTGGACTTGAGGGGGATTACTTGCAGTGTATACTTCCAAGAGGTTCTCCATAACCTCTTTTTTGGATTTCCCCCCTCTCTTGTTGGAGCCTGCCATGGGTTTGACCAGTTTTTGTTTTCCTTTTTCCCTGACCTGTTGTTTTGCAGAATGCCCTTTTGCCATTTAGGTCTGTCCACGTTCAAGCCAGAGTCTAATTTGCTGCAGATTCTCAGATAGAGATTTGAAAGGACCTGTTTTTACTTTAGAGAAGCCTGTATATGGCAAGAGAAATTCAATAACGATTTTCATGTAACTGTAGGCAGGGCCCACTACATTGCTTTTTTTGTTGAGGGTGGTAGACATAATATTTTTAAGATTAGACTGAGAAAGGACAAGGTTTACACGATGTGATTCCAGAAACCATAACTAGCGAAGACTCGATTGCAGATTAAAACGAAAAACTAGACTCAACAAAAAAAGGCTCTCATCACCCACCCTGGTATTTCGAAGACCAGGGACTACCAAATTAACCCACAAACCCTGCAGAAACACTATTCTATGATTAGAGAAATAAGACACTGATTGCAGACTATGGCCACTTCCAACATAGATACTAGGTCGATCCCGCATGCCTATACTTGCAATATCATAAGCACAAGATACATGAACCCTCTTAACACAGGACCTACCCAACAACCTTCTTAACATTGGAGAGTTAAAACCAATACCCTGAATAGAAGAAGAAATTAAGATGACTTGATAGGGGGTTCGAAAGTAGGGATTGACCGTAGGGGCTGAGAAAACCAGCATGACTAAAGCATTCAACAAACAGTGTACAAAAAAAAAAAAAATGAAAATTCCTTGTATCATAGACCATGCTACCAACAAAACTAGACTGCAAACTATACCAGTAACCAAAATTGATCAAACAACCATAAGGATGGCTCACATGCAAACTCTATAACATTCGGTTGCCATATTTAGAATTAAGGCAAGGGTTTGGAACATGGGAATTTCACCTTGGTGTAGGAATCCTAAGACCAATTGTGCTACTGCACAACCAACGGACTTCAGTAATCATGTTAAGGAGATGCAGGAGATTCAAGACATACCAGGTAGCCAGCAGACATCGCGAGCCTTCTCCATTCACCACTACTCTTTCTTCCAACTTCCATCTGAGAACAATGATGCCTTTCCGGCCTGCATCATGCCTTAACCCGCGTTCCCATCGACGTTGTTTCCAACATCCGTCTGACAACCTTAGGTGGATCCCAATTACCTCTACGACATGCATTATGATCCAGTGTGTGACCATGCTCTGTCCCTTCATGTTGTTGCCCTTATACATGATCACCCATGTGGTGCACACTGCCACGTGACACCACATGTCTCCCTTCTACTTCCGCGTGGCACCACGATCGGGGTTCTCACCATGTTTTTTTTAGCATTCATGCTAAAATTATATTTAATTTTTGGGTGCCATGCCAAGACCTGACCAAACCTTTGAGGATAGAACTACTTATTCCTCACCATACTCGTTTGAAATTTAAAAAAAAAAGCATGAAGCCTTACAATGCTCTTTGGCCATTTGACATGTGAGACTTATGTTTGATATTAGAGAGTCAAATATCTGTAAATTTTCGAACATAAATAAATATGATACAAATTTTGGTAATTGCATAAAGTGTCGATATTCTAATATTTGTTTGTTACTTTTATCAAAAGTAATTTTAATAAAAAATTTGATAAAATAAGTAGTATTTATATTTTTTATAAATTTAAAAAGAATTTTAAATTTTTTTTTTTAAATCTTATTTTTAATTTTCTATTGACAAGGTGGAAAGGAAATCTCACTAAATAATACAAAAACTTAATCCTTACTTAAACTAGGGAAGAGATAGGGTGTTTGGAAATGGGAGAGGGGTGCAGAGGAACTAAACGAATCTCTAATTAATATGAGGAAGTCCTTTACACATGAAAGGGAGGGGGATTGGAGCGTACTGAACAAATCCCTTGTGTAGTTTTCAGAGTGCAATGTAAATTTTTTACGTCGAAGTGTAGAGCTCAGTACTCCCACAAAAATGAGCTTCCTCTACACATTAGTTACATCATTTTAATAAAATTACAAAGTTCACCATAATTTTAATAATTTTTCTGAAGTGTTTCATTTACATATATTTAAAAATGGGCTCCAAGAAATGACATCGTGTACTTAGAAGCTGGTAAATGGCTTTGGAGAAAACCTGTCGTGGTCTCCATGGATCTTCATGGGAGGTAAGTTTTTAGTGAAGTGGAAGTGGGCCAAAAATTTGTTGCATAGTAGCAGTTTCAACGAGCATCTTCATATCGATGGCTTAGTATTGGTTTCAACCAACATATTTATATCAATTGGTGATTCCCTCAATATTCGACAATCAGATGGACATGGGTTCCGTCAATTATTTGAGCATGCCCATGTCTCTGTGATTGTCAAATATTCAGGGAATCAACAATTGACGGGGGTTTAAAAACAATTTTTGGGTGAATTCTTCCTCTATGTGTGTGTAGTGGAATTGGACTGAAGTGAAATGAAATATGGTTTCTATCGTGAGGATGAGAAAAAGCTTTAGAACAAATCTATTCAAAAGTTTTCAAAGTGCGGAGAAAGTTTATTGTGCATAAATGCAAAGAAAGTTTAGTGTAGAAGTGGGAGCTCCACACTCCCACAATGACCTTTTCTTTGCACGTTATTTACATCACTTTAATAATATTGTGTGGAAGTGGAAAGCTCCACACTAAAACAATGATTTTTTTTTCTTCACATTATTTACATCATTTTAATAAAAGTACAAGGTTAGCCATCATTTTAATAATTTTTCTGAAGTGTTTCATTTAAAAATATTTAAAAATTGGCACCCAAAAATTGTTGGAAATTACGAATAAAACACTAGAAGGATGTGTTTCCCCCACAACACAGAGAATGCAAAAATATGCAGGAAATAAAATTCATACACACAGATAGACAACGATTAACATAGGAGAGGAACAATTTTAAAATTTATTCAACGCTTCTCTATTCAATTCATCTCTCTCATTGAAAACATATGGATATTACATGTGTTTATACAAAATGGTCGAAGGCTGAAGATTGAATGCATTTTAATGTTGATCGGACTGTTAACAACCAAACTCATCCTTCTATATATTCCTTCGTTTCTACATGAAAACGTGTACAGAAACACAAAAGGGAAAACCTGAAATATTATGGGTTCTAGCTCTGAAAACACATCACATCTGGCGCTCCATCGCAAATCGCATACCGGTGATTTTAACATTTAACTAGTGCATATACGAGAAAACTTAAACATTTTTATATGCGATTGTGACGTGGCACATATCGCATCGCAGCACAAACACTTCAATTTGTGGGTGCTTATCCGTTCAACTCCCGAGCTTGCAATGTGCGCTTTGCAGGCGCATCGCATCGCAAACAAAACAAAACAAGTTGCGGGCAATAAAAAAGGTAAGTCTTAAATCTTGCAAAGTGCAAGTTGCGGGCACAGTAAAGAGTGGTAAGGTAGGTTGCGGGTCCCACAAAATCACATCCTCAAAAACTTAACATTGGCGAAAGGCTTAAGAGTTACAACTTAAAATTTTCGAGTTGTGGGCACTTAAACGTTGGGTTGTGGGGTAAGCAAAAAGGTAAGGAAATAAGAGATAACAAAGGTTTGTGGTAGATTTGTGAGTGCAGTAGGGTATGGTGGGTCTGCGAATCGCATTGGCAGAGATTTAAAATTTGGCAAAACGTTTAAGAGGTAAACTAAAAATTTTGCGGGCTGTGAAGTGCGGGCAAACGATAAGTCAACGCGGAAAGGAAATAAACGCAGAGAAAAGGGCTTGGGTACTATGTTTTTCGATTTTGCGTGGATTGAGTGAAAATTCCTCCATATTTTCAAACTGGGTTGTGTCCTTCCCTGCACAAAAAATTTCAATGAGGTTTGGGTTTCTGCCACTCTTTATTCATGGCAGTGGTTGGGAGTATTTCCAACGCTCCCCCATAATCACAACTACCGCCATCAATCATTCCCAGACACTGTCTGATGTAAACAATTTTTTTTTGTCCCAATGGCTTTGTGAGGATATCAGCAAATTGTTCCTCTGACCTGCAATGCTGCAAAACAATTTCACCATTGTTAACTAATTCCCTTATGAAATGGTATTTGACACCAATAGGCTTTGTTATCTTGTGGAAAGAAGAATTATTTCACAATGCAATCGTTGAGTTGTTATCACAGAAAATTGTGGTTCCTTTGTCTTGTTCATGACATAAATCTCTCAGCATCCTTCTCATCCAAACTGCTTGACATGTTGCTGCTATTGCTACTACATATTCAGCTTCTGTTATTGATAATGAAACTATTGGCTTCTTCTTTGAAGCACATGAAATGGCTCTTGATCCCAAATTGAAAACATACCCTCATGTGCTCTTTATGTCATCTACACTTCCAGCCCAATCACAATCACTATAACCAATCAGCTTAAAATCATCAGTTTCGGAGTATAGAACACCATACTCCTTTGTTCCATTTACATACATTAAAATTATCTTACCTTCTTGCCAATGTGTCTCCTTGGGTGTCTCCATGAATCTGGATATCATACTTACAACATACATTATATTAGGCCTAGTTGTAGTCAAATAAATTAGACTGCCAACCATACTTTTGTACAATGTCAGATTCACATTCTCGCTGCAATCTTCCTTGCTCAACTTCAACCCCATGATAGTTGGAGTTGATGATGGCTTGATGTTCTGCATATTGAACATTTTTAAAACTTATTCAACATATTTTTCTTGGGAGATAAAAATCCCCTTTTCTATTTACTTTACCTGTATGCCCAAAAAATATCTTAACAAACCCAAAGTCAGTCATTTCAAACTCACTTTTCATGACTGCTTTGAAATCAACAATGAGTGAAGCATAATTGCCTATAAAAATTAAATAATCTACATACAAAACAACAATAAGGATCTTACCGTCATTTTATTTGATTTAGAGTGTGGGTTCACCATCATACTTGTCAAACCCATTGTCCACCAGGTAAGCATCAATCCTACAGTACCATGCTCGTGGTGCTTGCTTCAGCCCATAAAGATCTTTCCTCCACTTACACACCTTGTGTTCTTGGCCTTCTATTTCGTAGTCAGGAGGTTGTTCAGCATACACCTCCTCTTTCAACACTCCATTCAAGAATTCTTACTTCACATCCACTTGATAAATTTTCCATTTTTGTTGTGCTACTATGGACAACATTGTCTGCACTGTCTCCATCCTTGCAACTGATGCAAAGTTTCCTCATAGTGTCCTCCTTGCTGCTGCTTGTAGCCTTTGAAAACTAGCCTTTCTTTGTGCCTTTCTATCTCATCTTCAATGTTGCTCTTGGTATTATAGACCCATTTCACTCCAATAACTTCTTTTCCTTGTGGGAGGTCCACTAACTCCCACGTGTCATTCTTTTCTATTGCACCTATCTCTTCATTCGTTGCTTCAATCCACTTCTCTTCTTTGACTGCATCTTCAAAAGGGATTGGGTCATCAACATGACAAAATAATGCAAATAAAGAATTCAAACCAGCATTATTATTAACTTCTTCTTGCTAATAAATTTCACTTAAATTTCTGAATCTTGATCTTCTTGTATTTGCTAAATATGTGCTTGGAGTTGCACTTGAACTTGAGGGAGTTGTAGATCCCTGTGATGTGCTTGGAGAAGCACTTCCTTGGTTTCTCAATGTTGTTCTATTGCTTGCTTGTGGTGTGCTCTTTTGAGCTTGTGTAGGTGGAGGAGGAGCCACCGTTGAGAAATTACTTTCTGCAATCAATTCCTCTTTGTCTTCATGTGAATTACATGTCTTCACATTTACTGTCTTCTCTAAACTTCCATCCCAAGCTTCTTCTTCTATGAACTGAACATCTCTGTTGATTAGTACTCTCTTGGTTGATGGATTACAGAACTTGTAAGCCTTGGATTCATCACTATATCCAATAAATATACACTTCTCCCCCTTGTTTTCCAACTTCTTCCTTAACTGATCTGAGACATGTGCATATGCCACACATCCAAACACTCTCATGTGAGTGACAAATTTCTTTGTTCCACTCCATGCTTCTTCTGGAACTCTGTTCATAACACTTTTGGTTGGACATCTAATTAAGATATATGTTGTAAAATTGATAGCTTATGCACAATACTGATTTGGAAAATTCTTTGCCTTCAACATACTTATTACCATGTCCATGATGGTCCTATTCTTTCTTTCTGCAACACCGTTTTGCTAAGGTGTATACGTTTTGGTAAATTTCTTGTGTATTCCATGCTCCCTGCAGAAACATAGGAAGTCTTCGGAGATATATTATCCACCTCTGTTAGTTCTCAACACTTTTATGTAGTGTCCACTTTGTTTCTCAACAAGTGCTTTGAAGTGGCAGATCTATTCAGATACTTCACTTTTCTATTTTAGAAAATAGACCCATGTCTTCCTTGTGTAATCATCTATAAATGTAAACATATAATGACTATCAGCTAATGATGTCATTTGAATTGGTCCACACAAATCTGTGTGGAGAATCTCCAAAGGTGCCTTTGCCCTTATACTCTTTCCTGTTGGAAATGATTCTCTGTGTTGTTTTCCCAAGATGCAGCATTCACATAGGCTGTCTAGTTTCTCTATGAGTGGTAATCCCTTTACCATGCCTTTTATGTGAAACAAATTCAGACCTCGAAATTGAGATTTCCAAATCTCAAATTCCATAACTAGTTCTCATCTTTCACTTATTCTTGAAAGACTTCTTGTGTGACAGCTGCTACAAAACCTCCTTCCTTCAATTTTGTTCTGACCTTGAGAGGAAACATCCTATTGCTTGTCATATGCACTTTTGCAATGAGTTGTCTACTTGGAGGTATATCCATGATTTTGCACAGATCATTCTTAAAAAACACATTGTATCCCTTTTGCATATGTTGTCCAATGCTTAAAAGGTTACATTTCAGGCCAGGGACATAATAGACATATGGCATGAACTTCTTCTCTCCCTTCTTTGTGATTATGTTTACTCTTCCTTTCCCCATGACAGAGACCTTGCTATCAATCCTCATTGTCACTTCATATTTTACACTTTCATCTAGATACGAAAACATTTCTATGTTTCCAATCATATGGTTACTACAACTTGAATCTAAAATCCATACATCTTCTTGTTTTTCTTGTGCTACATTACAAGTTAAAAGCACACTTCCTTGGTTTTGATTTTATTTTGTAAAATTTACACTAGGTTTACTACCCATGTCATTTTGCTTCTTTCTACATTATTTTGCATAATTACCATACTTTTTGCAATAATGACATTGGAATTGAGATTTATCATACCTCTGTCCTTGTGTTTGATTCTGGCTTGAGCCTTGGCTTGAATTCTGATTGCTGCCCCTTCCACTTGTGTTTGCAGGGCTGCTTCTTCCACCTCTGTGTGGGCTTCTTCCTCTTCCTTGGTAATTTGATCTTCCTCGACCTCTACCTTGACCAAAAGACATTTGTGTCTTGAATGAATGCTCCAGTGAGGAGTTTTTTGCTATGTTCAGTCTATGCTCATGAGACATTAGTGATGTATGAAGCTCATCCACTGAAAACTGTGAGAAATCCTTTGTCTCTTCTATAGCCACTACTATGGCATCAAACCTTGATGGTAGACTTCTTAATACTTTCTCCACTATTCTCCTTTCTTCAAGTGTCTCTCCATGAGACCTGATTTGTGTAACTAGCCCAATCGTATGTGTGAAGAATGAGTCTATGTTATCGAAATATTTCATACAAAGAATTTCAAAATATCTTCTCAGCATTTGAAGCTTTTCTATCTTCACCTTTGCCATGCCTTGATAGATTGCTTGGAGGGTATCACATGCCTCCTTAGACTTTTTTGCTGCTACAATCCTTGGGAAAATACTCTCATGTACTGCTTGAAAAATATAGAGGAGGGCTTTGGAGTCATTCTTCTTATTTTCTATCAACAAATCTCTTTGTGCTTGTGTCATACCATTATATGTTGTTGCATCTGTTGGTTCGTGGAAACCATTTTCCACCAGATCCCAAATATCTTGTGAGGAGAACACAACCTTCATTGTAATAGCCCAATAATCATAATTCTTCGCATTGAACTATAGTAGTTGGGGATTAGTCAAGCTTGTGTCTACTGCTACCATATTAACTGTGTAAACAAAGCCTTCTCACTGCTCGAGAATCAGCTTCTCAAAACAATCTCTCAACTTCTTCAGTAAAGAGCGAGCTCATGATTCTTTCACTGAGAGCCTAGACTTGCTCTAATACCATGTTGGAAATTATGAATAAAACACCAGAGGGATTTGTTTCCCCCACAACACAGAGAATGAAAAAATATGTGGAAAATAAAATTCATACACACAGACAGACAACGATTAATACAGGAGAGGAAATTTTTTAAAATTTATTCAACTCTTCTCTATTCGATTCATCTCTCTCACTGAAAACATATGGAAATTACATGTGTTTATACAAAATGCGTAGAGCCTGAATATTGAATGAATTTTAATGTTGATCGGACTGTTAACAACTAGACTCGTCCTTCTGCCTATTCCTCCGTTTCTACACAAAAACACATACAGAAACACAAAAGGGTGAACCTAAAATATTATGGGTTCTAGTTCTAAAAACACATCACATCCGGTGCTCCATTGCAAATCGCGTACCGATGATTTTAAAATTTAACTGCCGCATATACGGGAAAACTTAAAACTTGTGATATGAGATTGTGATGTAGCACATATCGCATCACACCACAAACACTTTGACTTGCAGGTGCTTATTCGTTGAACTCTTGAGCTTGTGATGTGCACTTTGCGGGCGCATCACATCGCAAACAAAACAAAACAACTTGCGGGTGGTCAAAAAGGTAAGTCTTAAATCTTGCGAAGTGCGGGCTACGGGCACTTAAACGTCGGGTGGTGCGGTAAGTGAAAAGGTAAGAAAATAAGCGATAACAAAGGTTTTTGGCGGATTGGTGAGTGTGGTAGGGTATGGTGGGTCCGACAAATTGCATCGACAAAGATTTAACATTCGGCGAAACGTTTAAGAGGTAAACCAAAAATTGTGTGGGCTGCAAAGTGCAGGAAAACGGTAAGTCAATGCAGAAAGGAAATAAAAGCAAAGAAAAGGGCTCAGGTGCTCTGTTTTTTGATTTTGTGTGGATTGAGTGAAAACGCCTCTAGATTTGCAAAATCGGTTGTGTCCTTCCCTGAACAAAAAAAATCAATGAGGTGTACGTTGCTGCCACTCTTTATTCATGGCTGTGGTTGGGAGCATTTCCAACGTAAATGACATTGTGTATTAGGCACATTTTCTAATATTCTTCCTGACTTCTTGGGATGCAATGCTTCCAAGTTGCCATCCAAGACAATCCAAACACACCCTACCATACCAAGGACTACTCCTACTCCCTCACAAACTAAGTTTTGAATGCTCCTGATGAAAGTTGGTTTTCTTTATTTGTTTCAGTTTGATCCCATACATCTTTGTTATTCTTTATATGACCTTTATTTTTATGGTTGATGGTGCCTTCCTTTGCCTAAAGAATAGCGGATTGGTTGCTTACAGAAAGAGATGAGTATCAGGCTAAACTTTGAAAGCATCAAAAATTGTTTCTTGATAAAATAAACACCAGTTGTCTTTGAGAGAAAAGATTAGACAATACCCAAGTTGAATCCCCCACAAAGTTAGAACTTAAATAGGGGTCCTTCCTTCTGCTATGGAAAATTGTGATTTCTAAGGTGAAAAATACGTTTGACATTTGTTTCGATTAGAAACATTACTTAGTGGCAAAATCAATGTGAATAAATGGGAACAGTTTGGGATGGAGGAATAACCAGGTGGCCAGGCATCTTAGACCATTGTCAGACATCATCTTCGACTTGTTTTTCCACAGCTTCCAAGAAACTTTAATTTGGTGCAGCTAATTTAATTTGCCTTTTCACTCAGAACTCATTTGGTAATTAGATTTTATAGCTTATTGGTGATGTACATTGCGTATTGTTTTTAATATCGATAATATGAAAACAATTGCTTCGGAATGTCAGTTTGGTTTGGTTGCATAGTAGTCTATGCTAAAAAAAAAACTCGGGCTTCCCACTTCCAACTACTCGCTGGCAACACAACCATGACCCCTACCCAACGTCGCCCTGTCATGAGTTTCAAATCTCATTTCTCCACCGCCAACTCAATTATGTCCTCCTCATCTCCACCATTAGATGCTAATGCTGCTCATCCGTGATTTTTCAGTCTTTCACGTGAAGCTCCTTCTCTCACATTTTCCGTGAGCATAACTCATCAAAAACCTTACTAATACAAAATTCATCATTCCTTATCATATTCTTTGAAATAAAAAACTCATAATTTCTCATCATCCTCTTTTAAATAAAAAAGACATCACAGGGAAGGCGCGCAAAACTTAATTTATGCTTAATATTGGAGCATTTGAAAGTAATATGATTGAAGAGAAAGCTTAGCAAGATTTTAGAAACTCTAATCTACATTATGTATCAGAGTGTGGAAACATTCACCTCTGAAGTTATTCAAATAGTTTGTTTTTATTATTTATTTCTTCCTTAAAAAAAGTTTCTTGTCACAGATTTATCAGTATACCTTCAATTCAAATTTCTATTTACTTATCATATCCCTGATATTTACCTATATTTCCACTCTGAAATCTATTAATATATCATTAAATTTTTTCTCAAATATTTCTGTCATAACTCATCAAGAATTACTTATACAAAATTGCTATACTACAAAATCTCTATAGTTCCTTCGTTAATTACTGCACCTGGTTGATAGACATGATAGTGAATCATACCTGTTTCTATTGTAATTCTATTTTTTTAACAACATATCTGCAACCCCATTTTGTTCCCCAAAACACATGGCTATATGATGTGAGAATGTTTCCATCGAGGGTTTTCGAGTTTTACGAATACGAAACTCTTCATTCTCACTACTCTTTGAAATAAAAAACTACATCAAGCCTCACAATGCTTTTTGGACACTTGACAGGCCAAAGTCATGTTTGATAACAATGCTTTTTGGGCATTTGACATGCCAAAGTTATGTTTGATATTGTAGTGTTGAGAAGCCAAAATTTATATTTGATTTTATTGCTGGAGATGTACAGATATACCCACAAAGGATCAGGTATAATCAATATCTCAGTCATATATTTTACATGCTAAAAAATGAAGTGTCCAAGTTGCCCTCTGGAAAAGCACAGGACGCCTTGTCCATTTATCTTTTCACAGGATGCTTTGTCTATTTCTTTTTGTAGTCTATATAAATTATATGTTTTGAGAGGATGTGGCTCCATAATTAGGTAGAGAGGTTTGGTTTTACATATTTTGTGTTCCAATTTTAAATAAAACCATATAAAACTATGTAAACTTGAGAATTGTTTCACTATTTCTTTCAAGTTGGAAAAAAATTTACCTCAATATCACATCTCAAACAATATTTCAATCAAAATTTGTCAATGAACAATCGAAAATTACCAGGAAAATCTGAAAAATGTGTAAATTTTCAATTAAAACTTTAGAACAGGGGTAAATTTAATACAAATTTTGGTAATTGCAGAACCATATGTATTTTAATTAATGGATCGCACAAACCACGTATCGATTCCCATAAAAACTCTCTCAGATGCAAAAAAAACATATGGTTCTTAATTAATGGATAGACAATGGTTTTTTTAATGTGAAAAAAAAAACAACTCTCTCACATGCAAAAAAAAAAAAATACCCAATAAGATTTTCCCAATATACAAAAAATATTCAGCATTCTGCCGACGAAAACCTTGCATCATCACCATTTGATTCGAACTTAGAGACTCCAGGTTCGAAGTTAGAGACTCTAGGAAAAGAAGGGCGAAGGCCGTTCATGAGATTGTCGTTACTCAGACTCCACTCCTCTATTATGGTGAGCAGCGTTTCACCGAAAGGCGATCGTTTCACCACGCATTCTTTATGGAAAGGATGTTGGAATTTTTGAATTATTCCAAAAAAATAAGGAGAATACAGAGTCTCCTCTAGAACACAAAGATTCAAAAAAAAATTGCTCACTGATAGACAGAGATTACACAAAATGGTCCTATTTCATTAACTGGAAAAACTATTACAAAAATTTTAATCTTCCTCTATCAGAGGGATTACACTATGATTGCTACAAGACGTAGTTCTTAAAACTCTCTTTGTCTCTCTTACAAGAAAAATGCACACACTCTGTGCTTTTTAAAAACTCTACCTTCGGGTTCACATAGTCAACAACAAAACAATACACAGACTCCTATATGTTTAACCTTTGGGATTTTTCATTGTTTATATATATATGTGGAGCAGCACATTTAAATTAACATACAACTACAAACTAAATCAAACCCCATATAGGCCTTTCGGGCGCACATTAAAATGGCGCGGCTTTGCAGAGGCACTTCACTCCTACGTCATCAAACATATGGTGTGCTACCACAGTGAACAATAGACGTTGATCTCCGGTCAACGCGTGATGG
This sequence comes from Pinus albicaulis, assembly GCA_034641835.2. Taxonomy (NCBI): domain Eukaryota; kingdom Viridiplantae; phylum Streptophyta; class Pinopsida; order Pinales; family Pinaceae; genus Pinus; species Pinus albicaulis. The sequence continues at coordinate 9,755,164 of MU968403.1, read as the reverse complement.
TCGGGTCAACTGCGGAGGCACCCCCTCCGGTTAAACTCCACGCTATTTGTGCTCCCACAAACCGTTGATCTCAAATCGACGTTTTTTGCGTTGCCAACATGCGCGATCACTAACCTACTTGCAGATTTCAAATGATTTATGAACCAAAATTCAATGAAAGTTCGCGTAACACTTTGACTCTGTGATGTCATCGCAAATTGTTACGCGAAAAATTTAGACTGCATTTTATAAAGAGTTTTCGGGTCCAGTTTTGGGTAAGCTGATGTAGGCACCAAACCAGCATGAAAAATATTGATTGGTCCACGTTGCATTATCCTCCGTTGAGCTCGCAGATGGGAATGACTGTTGTGGAGCCTGCCCCTGCTGTGTTGACTTCCAACGTGGCTCATATCAAACCAAAAAAAAAAAAAAATTGCCACGTATAAAAAAACTTGTTTCCAAAAAGACTGTAAGGACTTTAAAGCCCGAATGACTGTTCAACAGAAATAGAAAGTTGTTGTTGATAAAAAAACATGAAAGAAAAATTGGAAAGTGGCTATTTTAGAGCAGTAAACTTCTTCTACACAACGTCTGCTGCAGGTGTACCTGTCTGCAATTGAAATTAACATTTCAACACTCCCCTTTAAGTTCCACTGTTGGGTTATCTGTCATACCCATGCATTTCCTCAAATATTCAAAGCTTTTCTGCCCCAATGGCTTTGTCAGTATATCTGCAAATTGCTTCTGAGTTCTGCAATTTTTTAAAATAATTTCTCCATTGTTCACTAGCTCCTTGATGTAGTGAAACTTAGCATCTATGTGCTTTCTTCTTTTGTGAAACACAGAATTCTTTGACAATGCTATGGCTGAGCTATTGTCACAATAAATCACAGTGTCTTTTACCCGTTATTGACATAAATTTCTCAACATTATTTTCATCCACACTACTTGACATGATGCTATTGTAGCTGCCACATACTCTGCCTCTGCTGTAGACAATGTTATAATAGGTTGTTTCTTAGAAGCCCATGAAATAGCCCCTAAACCCATATGAAAAACATAACCAGATGTGCTTTTCTGGTCATCTACACTTTCATCCCAATCACTATCAGTGTGTCCAATTAACTCAGAATTTTCTGAAGTAGTATACAAAATACCATACCTCTTTGTTCCTTTCACATACCTCAGAATTCTTTTTGCTGCTTGCCAATGTGCTTCTTTTGGCCTCTCCATAAATCTGGAAATCAAACTAACAGCATGCATAATATCAGGCCTAGTTGTAGTAAAAAACATGAGGCTGCCAACTATGCTCTTGTACAAACTAAGATCAAAATCCTTGCTTCTGTCCTCTTTGATGAGTTTCAATCGCATTACCGTGGGTGTAATTGTTGCCTTGCAATCCTACATGTTAAATCTTTCCAAAACTTCATTTACACATTTATCTTGAGAAATAAAAATCTTTTTAAAGAGAGAATCCATACAGGTGAAATAGATTATAGAAGAGAGGAATACCCTGTTCCTGAGTTTTTCTAATAACCCAACATTTCAGAGTGTCTAACTGAGTCCATCATCAGGGGTAGACGTCAAAAGTTCTTTGAAAAGTTTAGGTAATAGGGAAAAAGAATGGAGGAATAAATAGTTAATAATGTGGATTTCATAAAAGTCGGCTTATGTTGGGAGATAATTTAGGAACAAAATCTAATTAATTTATTTGATTTATGGATAAAAATTAAGTTGTAATATGAAATGGTTTTTTTTAAATGGCTGACATACTATCTTCTTTTAAAATAAAATAATTTCGTTAATGTATTTTCAGTTAACATATATGGTTAAATAATCTATTATTTTATTTTGTTTATTATTAAATTGTATTGTAAAATCTTTGCTTTAAAAATTAATAGTTTATTTATTTAGTGCTAGCCATGGCAGGAGCCAGCACAAGCATGAGTATTGGAAATTAGTTAAACTAATAAGATTATTTAGTTATATAGGTTATTGATAGTAAGTCACATTTTAAAAATTATTTAGATAAATAAATTAAACAAATTATTAAATCAATAAATAAACTATTAATTTTTAAAGAAAAAAATTTACAATACAATTTAATAATAAACAAAATAAAATAATAGATTATTTAACAATATATGTTAATTTAAAATACATTAACTAAATTATTTTATTTTAAAAGAAGATATTATGTCAGCCATTTAAAAAAAACCATTTCATATTACAACTTAATTTTTATCCGTAAATCAAATAAATTAATTAGATTTTGTTCCTAAATTATCTCCCAACATAAGCTGACTTTCATGAAATCCACATTATTAAATATTTATTCCTCCATTCTTTTGCCCTATTACCTTAACTTTTCAAAGAACTTTTGACGTCTACCCCTGATGATAGACTCACTTAGACAATCTGAAATGTTGGGTTATTAGAAAAACTCAGAAACAGGTTATTCCTCTCTTCTATAATAAAAAATTTATTTTCATTTTTCTCTACTTCTATTACTAAGAAGTATTTCAGCAAACCCATATCAGTCATTTCAAATTCATCCTTCATGACCCTTTTAAAGTTTTCAATGAGGTCATCATTACCTGTGAATATCACATCATCAACATATAAAACAACAATCAACATCTTACCATCTTTCTCTTTGATGTATAATGTGGATTCTCCTTCACACTTTTCAAAGACATTTTCCAGTGGATAGGAATCTATCCTACTATACCATGCTCTTGGTGCTTGTTTCAGCCCATAAAGAGCTTTCTTCAATCTGCAAACTTTGTGTTATTGACCCTTTTTCTCATAGCTTAGAGGTTGTTCAACATAAACCTCTTCCATCAATACTCCATTTAGGAATGTTGATTTTACATCCATTTGGTAAACCTTCCATTTGTTTTGTGCTGCTATGGACAACACTGCTCTCACTGTTTCCGTTCTTGCAACCGGTGCAAATGTTTCCTCATAATCTCTTCCATGTTGCTGCTTATATCCTTTGACAACCAATTTTCCCTTGTGCCTTTCAATCTTACCTTCAGCATTTCTTTTGGTCTTGTAGACCCATTTTACTCTAATGACTTCCTTACCTTTTGGGATTTCAAGTAGTTCCCATGTCTTATTTCTTTCCGTGGCATTAATTTCTTCATCCATAGCCTCTATCCATTTCTTATCTTTTATAACTACTTCAAAATGAATAGGATCATCAACATGACAATATAGAGCAAATAAAGAGTTCATACCTTCATTTGCTGCCTCTTGCTCAGAGATATCATTCAAATTTCTGAATCTTGTTCCTCTTTCATTTGGTGTACATGTGCTTGAAGAAGCACTCAAATCTGCTCCTTGTGTTGTGCTTGGAGAAGCACTCTCATTACTTCTCAAGGGTGTTCTGACTCCAGATTTTGGTGTCCCTTGCTGTCCTTGTGTTGGTGGAGGTAGTGGTTCTAATGATGGATGTATTTCAGCCATATCATCCTCATTTTCATCATGAGACAAACAACTCTTTACATTGACTGTTTTCTCAATGCTTCCATCCCAAGCTTCTTCTTCAATAAACTGAACATCTCTGCTCACAATAAATTTCTTGATGGATGGGTTATACAACCTATAAGCTTTGGATTCCTCACTGTATTCAATAAAAATACACTTCTTTCCCTTTTTGTCCAACTTCTTCCTTAGCTGATCTGGTATGTGTGCATAAGACACACAAACCAAAACTTTCATGTGGGTGACACCTTATTTTATCCCACTCAATTTTTCTTCCAGAACTCTATTCCTCACTACTTTTGTTGGGCATCTATTTAGTACATATGCTGCACAATGTACAGCTTCAGCCTAATAATCATTTGGCAAATGTTTTTCCTTCAGCATACTCCTTACCATATCCATGATTGTTCTATTCTTCCTTTCAACAACTCCATTTTGCTGCGGTGTGTACCTTGCTGTAAATTGCTTGTGTATGCCATTTTGTCTGCAAAAATGCAGAAACTATTTAGAGATATACTCACCTCCTTTATCAGTACTTAAGACCTTGATATGTTGCCCACTTTGGTTCTCAACAAGTGCCTTAAAGTGGCAGAATTTTTCGAACACTTCACTTTTATATTTCAAGAAATAAACCCAAGTTTTCCTTGTGAAAATATCAATAAAAGTCAACATATAATGGCTGCTTGCAAGTGATGGTGTTTGCATTGGTCCACACAAATCTGAATGGACAATTTCTAAGGGTGCCTTTGCCCTTATGCTTTTTCCTGATGGAAAATTTCTCTGTGTTGTTTACCCAAAATACAACCTTCACATAGGTTGTCCAGTTTCTCAATCAATGGTAATCCTCTTACCATTCCTTTCCAATGTAACAAATTAAGACCTCCAAGGTTGAGATGTCGAAATCTCAAATGCCATAACCAGTTTTCATCATTTGTTTCCCTTTGGAAAGTCTCTTGTGTCACTGCTACCATTTATTCTCCTTTCTTCAAATCTACTCTCATCCTGAGAGGGAACATTCTGTTCCTTGACATCCTTACTTCAACAATACATTGTTTTCTTGGTGGTTTATCCATGATGGTTCATAGATCATCTTCAATAAAAACATTGTAGCCCTTTTGGATGAGTTGTCCAATGCTTAAAAAATTACATTTCATACCTGGTACATAATATACATCAGATATGCTCTTCTTTTCTCCTTTCTTTATCAAGACATTTACTATGCCTTTTCCTATGACATAAACCTTACTGTATGTTCCCAATGTGACTTGAGACTTCACATTTTCATCTAACATATAAAACATAGGAATGTTTCCTGTCATATGGTTGCTACATCCTGAATCTAGAAACCATAAATCTTCACTCTTTTCCTCAGCCATATTACATGCTAAATTTTTTTTATCTTGGCTGATATTTTCTCTAGTAAAATTGGCACTGGGTCTATTACCCATGTCATTCTACTTCTTCCTACATTCATTGGCATAATGCCCATATTTTTTGCAATAATGACACCGGACATTGGATTTGTCATACCTTTGTCCACGAGAATGTTGTTGTCCACCTTGCTGGCTACTGCTTTGGCCTTAGTCCTGATTTTGATTGCTACCCCTTCCTTGAGTATTTGCAGGGTTGTTTCTTCCTCCTCGGTTCTGGCTTCTGCCTCTACCTTTTCCTCTGTTGTTTCCTCTACCTTGATCTCTTCCTCTTCCAAAGGACATTTGCGTCTTGAAAGCATGCTCCAAAGATGAGTTTTCATTTCTACCCAATCTTTGTTCATATGTCATCAGTGATGCATGAAGCTCATCAACTGAAAAATTTGAGAGATCCTTTGTCTCTTCTATGGTTTTGACTATAACATCAAAACTTGAGGGTAAGCTCCTTAAAAATTTCTCCACAATCCTTCTTTCTTCAAGTGTTTCTCCATGAGATCTTATCTGTGTGACCATCCCAATCACATGTGTGAAGAATGAGTCTATTTTATCAGACTCTTTCATGCAGAGAGTCGAAAAATCTCTCCTCATCAATTGTAGCTTTGTTGTCTTCACCTTATCCATACCTTGATAGGTTGTTTGGAGGGTATCCCATGCATCCTTGGATCTCTTAGCTGTTGCTATCCTTCGAAACACACTCTGATGTACTGCTTGATAGAGATAGAAGAGGGCTTTTGAGTCCTTCTTCCTATTGCTCTTCAACAAATCCTTCTCTACCCGTGTCAAGGCATTAAACTCTTGTTCATCTACTGGTTCTTCAAAACCATCTTCAACAAGCTTCCATAAGTCTTGGGAGGCAAACAAGACTCTCATGGTGATTGCCCAATAATCATAGTTCTTCCCATTGAAATATGGGAGCTGAGCATTTCCAATACTCATGCTTGTGCTCGCTCCTACCATGGCTAGCACTCTGAACTATCCTTTAAATCTTGACTGTGATTTTTAAATAAACTGACTGTCTTCAAACAGTAACACAAACTCTGCTTTGAGAAATACCTTGGATTTTAGCTGAGCCTTCACACTGTTGGAAAAACTTCTGCAACAAAAAATACTTCCTTCAGCTTCTTTGACACCTTCAAAAATCCTGGACTAGCTCTGATACCATGTTGGAATTTCTGAATTATTCCAAGCAAATAAGGAGAATAAGAGTCTCCTCTACAACACATAGATTCAAAAAAAAAAAATCTCACTGATAGACAGAGATTACACAAACTGGTTCTATTTCATTAACTGGAAAAACTATTACAAAAAATTTGATCTTCCTTTATCAGAGGGATTACACTATGACTGCTACAAGACGCGGTGCTTAAAACTCTCTCTATCTCTCTTACAAGAAAAATCCACACACTCTGTGCTTTTTAAAAACTCTGCCTTCGGGCTCACACAGTCAACAACAAAACAATACATAGACTCGTATATATTTAGCCTTCGGGCTTTTTCATTGTTTATATATATACGCGGCGCATCAAATTTAAATTAACATACAACTACAAAATAAATCAAACCTCGTATAGGCCTTCTGGGCCCACATTACAATGGCGCGGCTTTGCGGAAGCACTCCACTGCTACGTCATCAAACATATTGTGTGCTACCGCAGTGAAAAATAGTCGTTGATCTCCGGTAAACGCAGGATGGTGGGTTCAACCGCAGAGGCACCCCCTCCGGTTAAACTCCGCGCTATTTGTGCTCCCACAAACCGTTGATCTTAGATCAACATTTGTCACGCTGCCAACATGTGTGATCACTAACCTACTTGCGGATTTCAAACGATTTATGAACCAAAATTCAATGAAAGTTCACGTAACACTTTGGCTCCGTGACGTGCAATTTGTTACACGAAAACTTTCGACTACGTTTTATATAAAGAGTTTTCGGGTTCGATTTTGGGTAAGCTAATGTAGGCACCAAACCAACGCGAAAAAAGTTGATTGGTCCACATTGCATTATCCTCCGTTGAGATGGCAGATGGGACCGGCTGCTGTGGAGCCCACCCCTACTGTGTTGACTTCCGACGTGGCTCATATCAAACCAAAACAAAAAACTTTTGCCGCATACAAAAAACTTGTTTCCAAAAAGACTGTAAGGACTTTAAAGCCCGAATGACTGTTCAACAGAAATAGAAAGCAGTTGTTGATAAAAAACATGAAAAAAAAATTGAGAGCGGTTGTTGCAGAGCAGTAAACTGCTTCTGCACAAGCTCTCCTGCAGGTGTACCTGTCTGCAGTTGAAATTAACATTTCAACAAAGGAGCGATTTCCATCCACTTCCCTTTGCCCTCTGTTACCATTTTCGGAATTTCCATTGCCAGCCTCTTTCTGGAGGAAATTATCTGGAAATCAGAAACACCAACCTTGTCCAAACCCTAAATACAACTTCTCTACTAACTGCAAAAGAAGGCAACTTCAAGGTACTTTTAATAGTAGAAACGTACTTGTAGAGCACGCAAATCGGAAAATTGTGAGATAATCTCTTGAGTTGTGATTTTCACGCCCGTGATGTGTTGTGCAATGAATTTAAAGAGTTGGAAAGTACCTTCCATTCAATTCATGAACACTGAATAGAGAAGAAAGCGAAAGAAACATTTATTGCATGTTCGTTGGCCGAACCTTCTTGCGTTGATAGAGAGCCTCTCTCGAAGATTCCAACAATATATTCGCAATAATGTCACCTCTTATCACATTGGATTGAAAATATCTGTTCTACTCACCAATAAAATTTGATCTCAGATCTCTAACTTTGCAAACAAGATAAATATAACAAAGTGGTGCACAACAGTGCGGTGCCCAGTTGGAAAAGTTTTAAAATGTAAATACAATAAAATCAGATATCATCTCTCTAACTTTGTGGATAATGTCAATTTTAAAAAAGAAACCCAACTTACAATCAATTATGATATTCCATATATATACTAGAAATATTGCTTAAAGATAGGGAAATTATCTTGGACACACAATATGTTGGTTGAGAGGATATTTCAACCACACACAAAACTAGGAAACAATTATGTAATATTCTTTTTTTTTATAAAGTCAAAGTGGATGGAATCATCACATGGTATTTACCGTGGTATTCGTCTATCCATGGTGTCCATCTTTGTTTTTCTAAGGAAAACAATAAAATTGAAAGATTTAGACACAACAAACAACGGATTACAGAATAACACTAAGCATTGACGCATAATATAAAAACTCTTTTACATAACCATAGAACAGCAAAGCAGCTACAACTATGTTACACTTGGACTATGCGTCCTCAGTCTACTTCTTCCTTCTATACCTGATCTACATTTATACACAAAATGATGTCGGTTATTTGACCCTTCGACAATCAATAGGTTAAGGCGGCGACCCTTCAAATCTGAGGAGGTCAAGGTGGTGAGGCAATGATGGCAGGTCGTTGACGGCAGGGCGGTGAGGCGGTTTTTCAGAGTCATTACTTCCAACACTCCCCCTTAATTATGACTGAAAAATTAACCATGACTTAACTTAAACATGCCCGTTGGTCTAAGTCTCATCTAGGCTTACAACAACTCAAAAAATTTGACATCAAGTATTTAACTAGGTTTCTTTTTCCTTTTCTTCGAAATCCTATATTCTTTGAATTGCTTCATATTTGTCTTTTTGGTATAGGTTCCAAATTTTAGTTTCTTCATTTTTTGTTGTAGCTCATCCATCATTCAATCTTTGTTTATCATACAAACATAAAAAATCATTTTAGGGCATTCATGAATGCCATCTACTTCTTCAAAAATCTTCTTGTATGTGGGCTGCTGCCACATATAATCTTCTATAGTTTTTTCTTCATCGTTAATCTTCTGATTATCAATTTGCTGCAACATAAGTTCATAATAAAACTTTATCTCTTCAGGACACCAATACATGAAAATTTCATTGACATTTTCATTTTCAGCATCGTTCATGTTGTCTTCAACATTCATTGCTACGAATTCTATGCGGACGTCATCAACACATGTTGTTTCAAGCCATGTTTCAAGGAACTTTAATTATTCTTTATATTTTATTGCTTTTTCTCGGCTGCTTCTAACATCTGCACATACAAAATCAATATATTTCAGTTTATAAGAAAAAACAACTTCAAAACCATATTGGTTCTCTTCATTCTCCTCTGGAATGAGAGCTTTATTCTCTTCTTCCTTCTTCGACTCTATCGATGCCTCATAATTGTGATTTTCTACCTCTTCTTCTACAAACAGGTTTCCTTCCACCTGGTTTCTAGATACATATGGGTTTCTCTCGCCAAATAAAAATACATCAATAAGTTGTTTCTTTTGCACCATCTGCAACCACTCATCACTAGTGCATGCATCTTCATTAGAGTTAACATCAACAATTTCAATTGTTGGATCCAGTGAATCAATTTCATCACCACTGGCAACATTATCTATGCCAAAGTCAACTTGTGCTCATAACACACCATCAATATTGTGATCCACTTTCAAGTGAGATTCACCAAAATATTCCTCTTTTTGTAGATTTTCCACTACAGATCCATCTTCAATTTCATCTTCAAATACTTCTTCAACAGGTTGTACGACGCTATGATCTTTGACTTAATTACTCCCCTTTGCACCAAATTTTGCTTCCAATATCTTCCATGCTTCCTTGGAAGTTGTAGCTTTTTATACCTTGAAAAAAAACATCTCATCCAGTCCCTGTTTGATAAAATATAATGCTAAAGCATCACATACTTCATCATATGGGTTATTGCAGTGACACTCAATTAAACCTTTAACTCGAAGAAAAGTTAACATTCTGATAGCTCAAAAATCAAAATTTTACCAATAAACATAGGTGGTGGTAGCATATCAAAGCTACACCATTCACCATCCATCTCTTCTTCGTCTTCTATTAGATTTCTCAGTTCCTCATCTCTGGCTTGAACCACAATGATCTTTTCCATTTCTCTTCGATTCATTTTCTTAATCTTCTTCAGCCTTGCTTGGCGACCCATGACTGCCATCTTTCCTCTGTCTTATAGCTAAGGCACGAAGCTATCTTCCATATCACCCCCCAAAAAAAAATATGATTTTTAATATGCGTCCCCGTAAGGCACAATATTCACCCAACACATAGTTATGCTTGACATATCACCAATTCTTTAGTTATGCTCAACATATCACCAATGCTTTACATATCACCAAAATAAATTTTCATACCAACAAATTTGGTTTTTGAAAATACTCAATATCTCTTTTCAATAAAAATCCCATTCACCTTTTATAAGGAAAATCAAGCTGCACTTTAAGAAATTCTTGCAAATATGTATCGGCTAAAAAAAAAACATTTATAAAACTCCCTAGATTTCCATTCTTTAAAAGAAAATTCCTTTCGCAAAAGAATTTAAAAAAAATTAAAACTTCAATACATACTTAGGGTGGTTGGATAACGTTGAAGCCTCACCATATGTTAACTTTGAAAAACAAAATTTTTTCAACAAACTTTCAAATCACACTATGTCCATGCACTTCCAAAAATACCTTTAGTAAAACCTTTTCAAACTTTAACTTTTCACTTAAAACTTGCTCCATGATATGGAAAACAATGATTAAGATAACAAACTTCACCTAATTTGCAAACTTCAATGCCAAACCTCATTGGCACTATGGAATACTCCTTTGGACAATGTGGCTCCTCCCAACAGCAATCGATCATAATCTGAACTAAGTCGTGTGATCCACACTCACCGGTCAATAAATTTTCTAGGCACTTATTATATTTCCAACGTTACCTCAAGGCCATCTCGTGTGAGACATGCGTAATAAATAAAATACAATGGCGCTTTAACATGGCGCCTACAAATGCATACCTTTCAACACTAGTTTTCGCAGTCCCCCACCTATGTCGCATCACAATTTTCAGTATCAAAATTTTTAGTATCACACTCTTTCTCATGGCAACTATGTATTCCACGATGATTACTCTACCTATAGTAGCAGAAACAAATTATTTTGGCTGCGGAAATAGGGACTCTTAGCCCTCTTTACCAGCAAACATGGGATTACCTCCACTACGTCTGAGTAGAGGTGGATGTGGTTCCAATGGACAACGACAACTTTGTTCAAACTCAATACCTTGATTCATTCTATCTCTTGCTCTTTTTGATGTTTGAAAATCTGAATCTAACTTTCTAGTTCTCATATACTCTGTTCAATTGATGCCCAATCGGATGGCAGAGAAGCTCATGACAACACTCAACTCCACCATCGATTGTGTGTAGCTCAGTTGCTTCACAAAAAAATACTTTACGACCTTCAGATATAGTCAACAAGAAGCTCCTTCCTCAGCTGCTACTCAATGCTGGTTGACTCTGGCATATACTCTCGATTCCACTCTAGCTATAGGCTCCAACGCTGCACTTCTCTTAACAATAAGGAGGGGTCCCTTCGAATGGAGACTTTAGTTTCAAAGTATCTACCTCACGCAGATATGTGAGAAACTTTGTTTCACGTCCAAACAGTGATATACAAAGAAAAACTAGTTAACAACAACATCACTTCATTGGCTCTAATACCAATTGAAAGATTTACACAAAGCAAACAACGGATTACAAAATAACACTAAGCATTGACGCATAACAAAAAAACTGCAAACTCTTTTTCATAACCATAGAACAGCAAAGTAGTTACAAATGTATTACGCTCAAACTGTGTGTCCTCATTCTACCTCTTCCTTCTATACCTGATCTACATTTATACACAAAACAATGTCGGTTATTTGGCCCTTTGACAATCAATAGGTTAAGGTGGTGACCCTTCAAATCTGAGGCAGTCACGACGGTGAGGCGGTGATGGCAGGTCCGTGACGGCAGGGTGATAAGGCAGTTTGTCAAAGTAAGGTCCATCTAACCTATAAAAAGGGATAAGGGTCAAACACGGGAATCATCTTGAATTTTTCTATATATTTGTCTTTTGTTGGGAACTTGGAGTGGCTAGTTTTGGCTTGATCCTGGGACGAAAACCCCATGGTGACATTTTCTGGTGGATCCATCTAGGATCCACGACTCTGATTCAGCGTTTGTTTTCTGTTTTAATGAGCAAGCAAGCATGCCATCTGCGGGAGCTCCAATTTGTTGTATGGGCATGTATTAATTTTCAGTTAATAATATAAATAAAGGGCTGATTTTCTAGATCATGTTCGTGTTCTTGTTCTTGATGAAAGTTAGTTTAAATCAGAACACTAATATGTTATATATCTATCAAAAAAATTTACAGTTTGGAATCTTACAATGGTATGAGAGTTGTGCATCCTCCAAGTTCGAGGGTTTCTTTTTTTTTGTAAATATAGTAGGGCCTCTCTATTTTCTATTGATATTTGCAAGCAGGTTACAAAAATTATAGTTCAAATGATGACCTCAACCTGCCCGAAGGAAACCAGGTCTGTTGGCCATCTCAGTGCATGAAAGGCATACCAAAATTGAAAAAGTTTCTTCCATCTAAAGCCCTCGTGGGCTATTTGTTCAAGAGCATACCTATCTAAATTCTGGTAATAAAAACTAAGTACATTCAAAATTTCAAATTTCATAAAACAGCAGAAACAAGGAACCTCTAGCCATCTGAAGAGGAGACCAGAGCTGGGTCTTTAACATTGGACCTCGGCATGTCTAATTGCTGGAGTTGTTGGATCTGCTTTTCCATCCTGCCTACCCTGTCATCAAGTCTGGCCATATGGTCAGCTGTCTGGTACTGGGTGATCTTAATATGATAAAGATGGTTCTGCATATCCTGTAACATGTCGATAATGCGGGATTCTAACTTTGTAGAATCAAGCTGAGTCTGAGCAGGGGGAAAACTCTGCATAGCCTTTGCAAGAAGGAATTTAACTGTCTAGTAGGTATGAATTGTTTGATGGAATAACGTGAGTCGGCCTCGGGTGTTTCCTGGGTTAGATATGAAGTCTATAATCTCTTCCTCTGCTTCAATGTCTTCAGGGTCTGTCTGAATGTCTCTCTCCCATCCCCGAATCTCCTGACGGACCTGGGAAGAATTACCTAAAACATAGTTTAATGCTAGAGTTTCTAGAATTTCTTGAGTGGATTTTCTCCCTCTTTTCTTTGGCTGAGGCTCTTTTTGGACTGGTTGTTTCCCTTTTATAGACCTGGGGGTGGAGCGACGCTTCCCCATTATGCAGTGACACCTAATCAAAAAAAGAAGCAGGAAGGGAAAAGAGGTGAAGGCGTTAATTACTGGATGAAATCCCTTAGTTTAGTCACCCTGAGAAACAGAGTTATTGTTGCTCATAACATTTAACAACAAAAGACAATGTTGTAAGCAGGGCAGACGACCGTTTTTGTTCCGCAATAGCGAAGCTTGCGCAAGCTCGGTTTTCCAATTCATAACTGGGGGTGCCGACCCTGTGGTGGAAATCAGAGCACAAAACTTATGAACAGAAATAGAATAGACAGTGGTGAGGGAGGCTGTTGAGGCGCTGCACATCTGTGCCAAACTCCGCCCCTTACCCACAAGGAAACCCCCCACCATTTGGAAGGCGTTGGCCAGGGTAAAATTAGCAGTATTCCCAATACGAGAAGCTGTTGTGATTCTTATCTTAAGGATGTCAAACAAACTACCGGGGTCTGCACCAGACAGGGGTAAACTGACCATGTCCCTAGGACTAACAACAATGAGACTGCTGCACTTATTGATGGCAAGCAAATTGCAAAGGGTTGTGCCAAACTGGCAAGAACTGTACATTACTCCTGTCAGCTTAAGGGTGGCTATCAATTTGCAGGGGTCGCGGAAGAAAGGCCTTATCTGCTTCAGAACGAGGATAGTAGAATTGAAGACATTTATAGAAAGAAATATCACCATATTATACAAATTACAGGTGGAAACTTGAGCGTCAACAACCATGAGCAAAAGAATAAGGTTATAAACATACCCACAATTGGTCGAGTAGTTGGTTGAAGGAACGTTACCCTGCTTCCTCCTTTGCTTCCTCCAGTCACTTGCATGCAAGAAGTATTGCAACAATCTGTGAAGGGAGGGAGAAATCCATCTTACCTTAACAAAATGTTTCCACCCACAGCCTGACAGCCCAGGCTTTCTTACATGCATATTCATTAAAGATCACTCGTCAACTTTGTGCCGAGTGCTATGATTCCAATGCACCATCATTAGACTTTGTTGCTTGGAAAAGAGGACAACCGCCAACGCTCCACGTCTTTGTACTGTGGTTAGACGTGTACACCCCGCTCGGGAGCAAGTTTGAGGGTTTCATGCGGGGAACTTCAGTGGGATTTATTCTCACTCTAGTCAGCATCTCCATCTTCGGTGTTATTCGACATCACTCTAGTTGGTTTTTTTTTTTTTTTTTAGCGTTGCAGAAGGAGGAAAAACATTAAATTTGCCAAATCATTTATTAAAAGTTTTTTCAGATTGGGTTGGGGTCTGTTATATCATATCCTTCCATTCAAGTTTAAGACGACCATATCAAAATATTCAGCAAAATTCTAGCCCTTAGATCTATGAAGTAAAGTTCGTGGATGAGCTCCTTGTAGCTGCCAAAGATCTAGTTTATACTAAATATGTGCAAAATCTATCACCACAGACGACTTAAGAATTATGAATAATTCAACCAGGATTTTTTAGCTATGGAATGAATTTTATGTGATGACACCAATGGAATTTGAATCTTCTCAGAACTCACATGAGTTTTCGATTGAGGATTTTTCAGGATTGGTGCACGAGAATTGCAAAAGGAACGAGGGCGCTACCCTGAACGAAGTTCATTAGTGAATTCATCAGGAAGGCCTATCATGCAATAATAGGAAGCAAAAGCACACAGCCTTGTTTGTGCTTGATTGTGGAATTTTTGGGTTAAGGGTCGAATCTAATTAAGAGCTCTCACACAGGGGTGAGATCTCTTACCACAACCTCCATTTTTCAAGCTAGAGTGATGCAATTTTTTAAGGGAGAACAAGTTTTGTTATTTTGTGAGGGCCACCTCCTGCCCAAAATCGTAATGAGAAGTGCTAGATCGGGAATCAGTATGCAACAGGATATCGAATCATTGACCACAACTGCAACAGAGAGGAGAAATACTGGAAGGCGTGTAGACCTGTATCTGCGTATGGCATCCCCGCAACACCGGAGGGCATAAACCTATTCAACGTGATACCATAGTGTCAAAGCCGCAACATAGAAGCACCATCTTACTGCACATGAGAGGTCGTTGGTAGAGGATTCATATTCCCCATATTAAATCCCTGCGAAGTAACGTGATTCCTCCACCGCTATAAATTAGAGCCTGTGTATAATTGACCCAGCTGCGCTTGTTGGTCAACTGACTATAATAAGTGGCCGGATATGAATAAATTTGATTTGTATGGGGTTAATTAAATGGCTGTTGGTTGCTTTATTTTCTTATTTTTGCAAATAGTGATCATGCTCTTAACTTATCATGATGATCCTTTATGTCGAGCCTGTCACTTTATTAATATAACATGAGTGTCATGTATTCACTAGAGCATATTATAGTCAACATGAGCGTGTTCGAGGTCTCCCATACCAGAGGTCCTCATCTTCACACGAAGATTTGTGGGTTTGCAGGCACATTGGTCCAGTGGGACATTCAAGTCAACAACTATAATTTGGAACGACGAGCCGCCAGGATTCATGGGCTATGAGCAGAGTCATGAGCCTTGAAACAACTGTAGTCATGGCTTTGGGAAGTCGAGGAACAACCACGAAGAGCTTCAGGATTGCACAACATTCTGAAACTGAGACATAACTGAGCCAACCCTTTCAAATGCATGTTGAAACAATTGCAAAAATAAAAAAAGTATGGGAACGCTTTGATTATTCTTATTGCAGCGATGTGGGGCTGATTCATAGTGTGTTTTTCTGAACCAAATCCAAGGACCGTCTCCATAAATCACAGCAAGTGGTCGGATCTCAAATGAAGCCACTACTTGACAATAGTCTAATTTCTTTCGAACGCAATGTTGGAAACTTGAAGTTTCCAGAATTAAGAATGGAGAATAAACTCCCTCTTTAACACAGAGAAAAGATTTAAAAATTTGCACTCACAGTGACAGATTTTTCTCAAAAAAAAATTCTATTCAGAAAAAAAACTTGTTACAATTCTTCCTCACTGCAGAGGAATTACAAACTGTTACTGGACTGCTTCTAAGCACAGTTCCAAAAACAAAAACTCTTCTCTGTCTCTGTCTAAAAAAATAAACAGCTCTCTGTCTATTAAAAACAACTCACTGTGTTTTTATAAAATATACACTGCTGTGTATTATTTTAAATTCTGCTCTCACTTTCTTCTTAACAATTGACGCACTGCTGTGCTCTCAACAACTACTAAAAAAAATTACAATTTTGTTCTATGTATATATAAACAAAATATCTAAAAACAATTAATGTCATTCGTTGACAAAATTGCCAAAATTCACCGCTTAAAAAAATATTTATGGTGCCTTAAATTTCTGTCAGCACCGCAAAAAAAAATTAATGGCAAATTCACTTGGTGGCAAATTTTCTGCGGTGGTGGCGTTTTGGTGGCGCATGGGTGGCTGGTGGGCGGAGTCACCTCTCTTGGTGGTTACGGGGGTTATGGTTCTGCCCGTACCCATCAAATGGGTGAGCCCCCGTAATAAACGACAGCCACACATTTTGGGTCAACGCCCAATAGACAGGTCAAATGCGGGGGGGTACACTTCCGTTAACCGTCGCGTTGTTTCTGCCCCCGCACTCTGTTGATCTGCGCCTACCTGCTCCTGCTTTAACACTGATCGCTCTTCCAACCTGTGCACCTTTAACCTTTGCCTGATCAATGATGCTTCTGCCTGTTGCTCTGTCCGAGCAGTTGGAAATTAGATTCCAACACTCCCCCTTAATTTCAACTGCTGGGTTTTCCTGCATACCCAAGCATTTTCTCAAGTGTTCAAAGCTTTTCTGTGCCAGTGGCTTTGTGAGGATATCAGCAAATTGATCCTTCGTTCTGCAATTTTTTAAAACTATCTCACCATTGTTAACCAATTCACGTATGAAGTGAAACTTGGTGTCAATGTGTTTAGTCCTCTTATGAAAAACGGAATTTTTAGACAATGCAATAGCTGAGCTATTGTCACAAAATATCACTGTCCCTTTTACCTGTTCTTGACATAAGCTTCTCAACATTTTTCTCATCCAAACTGCTTGACACGCTGCTGCTGTAGCTGCCACATATTCTGCCTCTACTGTAGATAACGCTACAATGGGTTGTTTCTTAGAAGCCCATGAAATGGCTCCTGAACCCATATGAAAAACATAACCGGAAGTACTTTTCCAATCATCTACACTTCCAGCCCAATCACTGTCAATGTATCCAACTAAATCTGAACTTTTTGAAGTAGTATAAAAAATACCAAACCTTTTCGTACCTTTAACATACCTCAGAATTCTTTTTGCTGCTTGCCAATGTGCATCCTTTGGCTTTTCCATGAATCTGGAAATCAAACTAACAGCATGCATTATGTCTAGCCTAGTTGCAGTCAAGTACATAAGGCTACCAACTATGCTCTTGTATAAACTAGGATCAAAATCCTTACTGCTGTCTTCTCTGCTGAGCTTTAATCCCATCACTGTGGGAGTGATTGCTTCTTTGCATTCCTGCATGTTAAATCTTTCAAGCACTTCATTAACATACTTTGCCTATGAGATAAGAATCCCATTTTTATCTTGCTCTACTTCTATTCCCAATAAGTATTTCAACAAACCCATATCAGTCATTTCAAATTCTTCCTTCATGACTGTTTTAAAATGTTCAATAAGGCAATCATCATTACCTGTAAAAATAACATCATCAACATACAAAACTACAATCAAGATTTTACCATCTTGTTCTTTGATGTAGAGGGTGGGTTCTCCCTCACACTTCTCAAAACCATTTTCTAGTAGATAAGAGTCTATCCTACTGTACCACGCTCTTGGCGCTTGCTTCAGTCCATAAAGAGCTTTTTTCAACTTACACACTTTGTGCTCTTGGCCTTTCTTTTCATAGCCGAGAGGTTGTTCAATGTAAACCTATTCCATTAACACTCCATTCAGAAATGCTGACTTCACGTCCATTTGGTAAACTTTCCACTTGTTTTGTGTTGCTATGGACAACACTGCTCTCATGGTTTCCATTCTAGCAACCGGTGCGAAAGTTTCCTCATAATCTATTCCATGCTTCTGCTTATAGCCTTTGACGACAAGTCTTGCCTTGTGTCTCTCTATTTTGCCTTTAGCATTACTTTTGGTCTTGTAGACCCATTTAACACCAATGACATCTTTACCTTTTGGGAGTTCAACCAAATCCCAAGTCTTGTTTCTTTCTATGGCATTAATTTCCTCATCCATAGCTTCTATCCATTTCCTATCCTTGATAGCTTCTTCGAAATGAATAGGATCATCAACATGACAATATAAAGCAAACAAAGAATTGATACCTTCATTAGCTATATCTTGTTCATAAATATCTTTCAAACTTCTGAATTTCTTACCTTTTTCGGTAGATGTACAAATGCTTGAAGAAGCACTTGAATTTCCTCCTTGTGGTGTGCTTGGAGAAGCACTTTCATTTCTCCTCAAGGGTGTGCTTTGCTGCTCTCTTATTGGTGTTTCTGTTTGGGGATGTATTTCAGCCAACTCATCATCATTCTCATCATGAGATAAACAGTGTTTAACATTCACTGTTTTCTCTATCCTTCCATCCCAAGCTTCCTCTTCAATAAACTGAACATCCCTGCTCACAATAAACTTCTTGTTGGATGGGTTATATAACCTGTATTCCTTGGATTCCTCACTGTATCCAATGAAAATACATTTCTCCCCCTTGTTGTCCAACTTCTTCCTTAGCTGATCCGGAATGTGTGCATAAGCCACACATCCGAAAACTTTCATGTGTGTGACACTTTGCTTTGTGCCACTCCATGCCTCTTTCGGCGCTTTGTTCATAACTTCTTTTGTAGGGCACCTATTCAAAATATACGTTGCACAATGTACAGCTTCTGCCCAATAATCATTAGGCAAATGCTTTGCCTTTAACATACTCCTCGCCATGTCCATTATGGTTCGGTTCTTCCTTTCGGCTACTCCATTTTGCTGCGGAGTATATCTAGTTGTAAACTGCTTTTGAATACCATTTTCTCTATAAAAACGTAGAAAATATTTAGATATATACTCACCTCCTCTATCAGTCCTTAAGACTTTGATGTGCAGCCCACTCTGGTTCTCAACAAGTGCTTTGAAATTGCAAAATTTTTCAAACACTTCACTTTTGTTTTTCAAAAAGTAAACCCAAGTTTTTCTTGTAAAATCATCTATGAATGTTAAGATATAGTGGCTGTTTGCAAGCGATGGAGTTTGCATCGGTCCACACACATCTGAGTGGAAAAGCTCTAAAGGTTCTTTTTCCCTTATGCTTTTCCCAGAAGGAAAACTTTCTCTATGTTGTTTCCCCAAGATACAACAGCTACGAAAATTATAGGTTTTTCTCCTCCAATAGTCGACTTCCCTTTGCAATTTCACCTTTCACATTCCAACAAGTTAAGACCTCCAAAGTTGAGATGTCCAAATCTCAAGTGCCATAACCAATTATCATCTTTTGGTTCGCTTTGGAAAATCTCCTGTGCAACTGTTGCTTTCTCTTCATCATTCTTCAAGTCTGCTCTCATTCTGAGAGGAAACATCCTGTTCCTTGTCATCTTCACTTCAGCAATACACTGATTGCTGGGTGGTTTGTCCATGATGGTACAAACATCATTATCAAAGAAAACATTATATCCCTTATGAACAAGTTGTCCAATACTTAAGAGGTTACACTTCATTCCTGGAACATAATAAACATCTGCTATGGATTTCTTTGCACCTAATCTTGTTAAAACATTTACATCTCCTTTTCCCATAACATAAACTTTGCTATCAGTTCCTAGTGTGACTTGTGACTGCACACTTTCATCTAACATAGAAAACATTGCTAAGTTTCCTGTCATATGGTTGCTACAACCAGAGTCTAGAAACCATAAATCCTCATTCTTTTCTTCAGCTATATTATAAGCTAAAAATAAATTGTTTTGGCTGCTATTTTCTTTTGTGAAATTTGCACTAGTTTCACTTCTCATATCTTGTTTCTTCTTTCTACATTCATTAGAATATTGACCATATTTCTTACAATTGTAACATTGGACATTGGATTTGTCATACCTTTGTCCTTGATCATTCTGCTGTCCACTTTGCTGGCTGCCTTGGCTGTGGCTGTGATTTTGACTATTGCACCTTCCATGTGAATGAGAAGGGTTGTTCCTTCCACCTCTGTTTTGGCTTCTGCCTCTTCCTCTTCCTCTGCCTTGCCCTCTTCCTCTTCCGAAAGACATCTGGGACTTAAAAGCATGTTCAAGAGATGAGTTTTCACTCCTACCCAATCTCTGTTCATGAGTCATCAGTGATGCATGTAGCTCATCCACTGAAAACTTTGTGATATCCTTAGTCTCTTCTATGGTGGTGACAATCACATCAAATCTTGAGGGTAGACTTCTCAAGAGTTTTTCCACAATCCTCTTGTCCTCAAGAGTCTCTCCATGAGATCTTATTTGTGTGACCATTCCAATCACATGAGTGAAGAATGAGTCAATAGTATCTGACTCTTTTATACAGAGAGTCTCAAAGTCTCTCCTCAGCAACTGAAGTTTTGCTGTCTTCACTTTCTCCATACCCTGATAAGTTGTCTTGAGAGTTTCCCATGCTTCTTGGGATCTCTTAGCTGCTTCTATCCTCGGAAACACACTCTCATGAACTGCTTGATACAAGAAGAAAAGAGCCTTAGCATCTTTCTTCTTATTGCTCTTCAACTGTTCTCTTTCTGCCTAAGTTAACATATTAAACTCAAGTTCATCTACTGGCTCTTCAAAGCCATCATCAACAAATTCCCATAATTCTTGGGAGACAAATAAAGCCCTCATAGTTATTGACCAGTATTCATAATTTTTCCCATTAAATTTTGGGAGATGGATATTACCCATACCCATACCAGTGTTGGCTCCAGCCATTCTGCACTCTTAACTATGAATAAAAAACACTTGACTGTGTGTTTAAATTTACTAACTGTACTGCAACAGTAACACAAAACTGTATAGAGAAATACCTTTGAATTCTTCTTGTCTGAACCTTCACACTACTGGAGAGGCTTCTGCAATAACGAACTCCTTTTCTTCAGCTTATTTGACCCTCAAATAGCCTGAATTGGCTTTGATACCATGTTGGAAACTTGAAGTTTCTAGAATTAACAATGGAGAATAAACTCCCTCTTTAACACAGAGAAAAGATTTAAAAATTTGCACTCACAGTGACAGATTTTTCTCAAAAAAAAATTCTATTCAGAAAAAAAACTTGTTACAATTCTTCCTCACTGCAGAGGAATTACAAACTGTTACTGGACTGCTTCTGAGCACAGTTCCAAAAACAAAAACTCTTCTCTGTCTCTGTCTAAAAAAATAAACAGCTATCTGTCTATTAAAAACAACTCACTGTGTTTTTATAAAATATACACTGCTGTGTATTATTTTAAATTCTGCTCTCACTGTCTTCTTAACAATTGAGGCACTGCTGTGCTCTCAACAACTACTAAAAAAAATTACAATTTTGTTCTATGTATATATAAACAAAATATCTAAAAACAATTAATGTCATTCGTTGACAAAATTGCCAAAATTCACCGCTTAAAAAAATATTTATGGTGCCTTAAATTTCTGTCAGCACTGCAAAAAAAAATTAATGGAAAATTCACTTGGTGGCAAATTTTCTGCGGTGGTGGCGTTTTGGTGGCACATGGGTGGCTGGTGGGCGGAGTCACCTCTCCTGGTGGTTACGGGGGGTATGGTTCTGCCCGTGCCCATCAAATGGGTGAGCCCCCGTAATAAACCACAGCCACACATTTTGGGTCAACGCCCAATAGACAGGTCAAATGCGGGGGGGTACGTTTCCATTAACTGTCGCGCTGTTTCTGCCCCTGCACTCTGTTGATCTGCGCCTACCTGCTCCTGCTTTAACACTGATCGCTCTTCCAACTTGTGCGCCTTTAACCTTTGCCTGATCAATGATGCTTCTGCCTGTTTCTTTGTCCGAGCAGTTGGAAATTAGATTCCAACACGCAAGTGTCTATCAATGCTGTCAAGTGCACGGGCATGGTAAATTATATGAAAGAGTCAATGTATCATGAATGGTTGTCATAATCCAATAATGTGGTTGAGCCCTTTAATTTATTTTTTGTTGTATGGTGTAACACATGAGAGGAGTTTATTTATAAGAAGAATGATTTGCCTTGGGAGATCCATGTTAAAATCCAGATCTGAGATCAATACACCAAGTATAAATATTTAGCTGTTCTGGGCAAAATTTAAAGGCTTTTATTTGGAGAAAGGCTGAATATGTTTTCTGAATCTGGTTGATTTTTAGTTCATTTCAGAACGATTTCTGGGCTAAATCAATTGAGTTTTCACATTGGAGAATGCCCCATAAGGAGATTGAACCAGAATCTATTTTGAGTCGTGTTTCTTCCAACTAGGAGCACAAATTACCCTCCCAGCGTGGTGATTGTATTTGTTAGAAAAAGGTTCCTCTTATTTTGTTGTGATCATTATGTGTGTACATGTGCCCACATTAAGTGTATGGTTGTGACTTGTGTAATTTTTGAGATACAAGGTTTTTTCTTGCATAGTATTCCTGCATATTTTCATAGATGGGTCATCTTGAACAGATCCTAGAAAACAACCAAATAATTCTCGATGAACTAGCTATAATATATGGCCCTTTACGCAGGAATATCGCCTTACACCAAAATGATGGTAAAAGCAACATACCACTTTCAAAACAAGTCTATGTCATTTTGCAGTCGAAGCACCCATGGAAAGTGAAGGAAGGACATGGAGTATGGGTTAATCTATTCACACTTGGATCAGAATTGCAACAAAAAAAGTCATATATAGACCTTCATAAGTTGGAAGAATTGGAAACAGTTTTTCCAAGGTGGGGCAACCAGAATGGAAGAAATTCAGTTGGGATCTCAAGCCATCCATGCTTGCGATAATAAAACCCATATTTTGGTAACATTCTTGTGAAGAAGTCAGGCTCATAGTTTCTTCTTGTCTTAGCAGAAACAAGGCTTTAACATCCCCACTACTGCCTTACAATAATGATATCATGGAGGAAGTATTGTAGTTGATAGTAGAAGCCCTTCAGGGGTTGAACAACATCATACTTCATACTTATCATAAGCTGTGAAGAATTTTAAAACTCATGGAAGAGTTTAGCTTTGGAACATTCATGTTGAATTTGAAACATGATGAGTTGATTTTTTAGTTTCTCCAAAGATTTTACATCAACATTACATTAGCTCATCGAGACTATGTTAAAAAAAGTATAAAAAATATTGTGTCTCTATTCTTAGAAGGATATGCTGACATCTGCAAAATACTAAGATCCAAATTGTTGACCATTTGGATGAAGGAACCACGGGTATCAACAGCTATCTATGATCTACTCAAGAACATGGTCAGGAAAAATATAAAATTTCTCAAGAGAGTATTGACTAGGAAGGAGTTGAGAAGGATTTATAGAGGAAGCAAGAACATAATCTGTAGCAAGAATGAACTAAGGAAGAGATGACTATGTTTTTTCTATAAGGGACCTTGGACCCTTAACCATTCCTTTCCAGTGATAAGAAGGAGGCAACAAAGATATAACAAGAGGATATTCCTTCAGATCATGAGGAGTCTTCTGTAGTCGGGTCTATTGATCTTCAGGATGGTGAGAAACAATGCAAAATTATTTAGGGAGGCTTGCAAGGTGACAATAATTTGGAAGTGCATGAAGAAATTCTTCCTAATGGTATTGATGAGGTATATTCCTATACATCTGAGTACGTAGATCCCCAACGGAATGTCCATAAAGAATGTGAATAGTCAAATATATATAACACTCCACAGTGCATCTATGTTCGACAGTTGACGAGGGTGAAAAACATATCGTCTTCATAGATGGAGGAGACCAGGGAGATTTGAGTGAGGAGCCAACCATACTAAACCAACATGATGAGCATGATCATGAGTAGAAACAAGACAGACATAATTTTCAAAATGACCCATTTTTAAAGAGTCGGTCGAAGGCTCAAGTTGAAACTATGGTCGTTGGGCACTCGGTACGGACAGGTACAGAGACATTCAGCAAGGAACCAAAATTTCAAGTATAGGACTTTCGAGAAAAGATCATGAATTTTAAGAAAAATCTTATGATGTTGAAGAAAAGAGTCTCGACAGTCTGAGACATTGTCTTACAAGAGAATAGAAAAATTGAGGAGCTCTTAGGGGTATGTGTTGAATCAACGACCAAGTTGTCTAATGTTGAGGAATGACTCAAGTCCCTCACAAGGCAGCAAGAGGAGTATACTTGGGAGTTCCAGATCATCCCTCTACAGGGGTACATATATATGGCTTACAACACTACCAACCCACCTTTGTACATTGGAAAGAGCAGGGAATATTTATCCAAGTGCATCATGTTGGGTGACCGAGCAAGCAACATGAATTGTGTATCGAAAAACATCAACATAGCTGACTTACATATATTCATACTTCCCCAAGTATGGATTGGCGAGGGATTATGAGTTGGTATTCTATTGATGGGTTGATTCCTTGGAGGATACTCACAGCCAATGGCATATTGCAGCTTCGTTCCTTTCGTCTGGGAAGTGATGAAGGGTTGAGATGGTACCATAACCCACGGGTCCTAGGATTTAGGTGGCATTGGGATCCAGAAGAATCAATTGGGAGCAATATTGGCCAAAGGATTATTTGGGTTCCAAGTAAATCTATCGAGGGAAGGACTGGTCGAAGGATTTTTTGGGATACTGGTATCAAAATATCCATTTAGTGTAGAAAATCTCTAACAAAGCTATAATACCATGGAAAAATTATATCAATGGACTCAATCCGATCATGCAATGTACTATAGCAAGATACTAAATCCTTCTATAATATTTGCGAAATATAAAACAAAATCGCTCAATCACATGCAAGTAAGAGAAAGAACTAAATCAGTAGACAACACCAGATATTCCTAGGGAAAGAAACTGCTCAAAACCCCTCCATATTTATTGTATAATTAACCAAGGAGTCATGAAACAATACAATGTATTTTTGCTCACCACAACCTCATACATTCTACTAATAACTTCACACTGATCTATGCAAAATTGCACAAAAACATAGCCAATTATTAGCCTACCATTAGCCTACCCTACTTACGAGATCCATACAGAAATAAACCCTTATTAAATAGGAAATTCAACCTTCCTTGATTGTGCAATTCATCATGGGCTTCCTATGGTTTTATAACTATATCTGGGAAATTTTCTAAAAATACAACTGATAGTTTACTTGCCTTGACCCTTTGTCTCAATTGGGTCTCCACCAGAATTGACATGCATGCAACTATAAATAGTGAATGATCAGTTACTTGGTATATCAATACTGGTGAGTTAAATCTATTTTAATTCACTTGATCTTCCGGTAGCTTATCAAACAGTTAGAACTAGTTAAACTGATTTTAACTCAATTAATTTGATTTAACTGATCCCATTCATACTACACTAGTGCTACAATTGCAACCGGACCCTGTAAATAATAGAATCACTCTACATGCCTATCCTTTGACGCTCGACTCGAAATTATTAAGCTAACTAACTCTATCACACTTAGTTAACTATTACAAGTTGTTATGAGATAATATTACAATTTAAATTTCCAATTTATTTAAAAATTGGTTGCACACTACTGTGTCGCTAAGATCCATCACTGTGTGACCTGTGATCCCACACCAGTGTGGGTGTTGTTTCTGGATGCCAATTTCACTGTTTCTTGTTACAAATTTCAACACTCCCTCTCAACAAGAAAGGAATCAATCTGTCCTGATCTGTTACCTTTGGAATTTTCTTACATGAAACACTTCCTAATGTTGTTCTCGGAGTCTAATTATGACTGATGCTAGCTATTTCACATGTCTACTGGGCTCCCTGCACTGCTACTGACATTTGCATCCATGAACTCTGCATTGCTACCAACTCTAATTTGTGTTCTAGTATCTGACACCTGTCACTCTGATTTTTGTCCTCCTGACTTCTGACTGCATCAATCTAATTGATCCTTCCTGCTACTGTTGTACTATGGGCTCGTCGTATCCAATTTTGATCCATGAGACACACCATCTCAATGGACCTTGTTGATCAGGAGATCATGTGTTTTGCTCAAAACTGAAGTGCTCAAAATTGTACCGAACCTGAGCGACCTGAAAGGTCTCTTCGTTGTGATTCTGGCGTCGCGAATGGTTCAAAAAACCGATGTCGTATGAGGAAGATATCACATTCTGTTCGTTTTCCTAAACAACTAAAATTTTTGTGACAGGGTGACTGGGATGCCCAGTCAGCATGAAGGTATAGTTAGCAAGTGGCATATACTAGGAATATTCCCTTTTCCCTAGTCCAATCAGATCTCACCATGTGGCGCAACCAGAACCGTTGGATGAAGATGTAAGTGTTTATATTTGGTTCGTTGGATGGGTGACACGTGGCCAGCCTGGAGGCTGCCACGTGTCCCAGGAGGTTATCGTAAAATTTTGTGAGGTCCAGGGGGTTCGATCCCTGACCTCCGGCATGCCACCAAATACTTCCACCGTCTCCACTGTAAAATATTTCTTACCTTATATGTCTTCCCTGTCATTTTAAGTTGTATTGGTTTAATATTTGGAAGGGGGGCCGCTAGTGGTCCCAACCCGCTAGCGGCCCTAAGGTTGTGGTCACATGACATTTTAAAACCACATCATTAAACTTTCAAACCAACGGCTATCTAAACCACGACCCCAGCGGCAAGCTTTGCGGTCACATGTCACATCGTGACATTAAATTGTAATACGATGGTTTCCTGTAATGTAACCTCCAACAGTATTGATGTGTTCACATGCGAGGAGGTAACAACTTATGAAACAGTTGCGACTCCAAGGTTTATCAAACCGTAGCATTCGGATCGACCTGTCACATGGCAGAATAAATTTTGGTTGCATTTTAAGTGCCACGGTCACGAAACTATGTTGAATCTGAGTTCCGCTCCAATGCGGAGTTTCAAAACTTTAAACCGTGGAGCTTAAGGTGGGGGGGTCCGCATGTGACCACCCCGCCCTAACCACTTGCATTTAAATCAAACGGTCTTTTCCAGAGGAATTTGTGGAGGCGCCCTAAATTTGGGGGTTTTAACCAAAATTAACTCCAATTATGTAGAGTTCTCCACTTTTAGTAGAGTTTTTCTAGCTGATATTGGGAAAAACTCTTTAGGAGGTCCATTTTTGACCAATTTGGGTGAAACAAGAGTCTACCTACACTAATTTGAGCATTTTGGAGCCACTGGTGCATAGAAAACAACCATTACAGGCTTTTAAACACATGTATTTGCAATTTTTAGCATAATGACAAAGAGGGACATGTCATTGGGAGCTGGACCAGCAGATGTAGCCTAGGAGGGGTGAACTACTTCATCATGCCTACTGTGTAAAAATTATGTGTGATGTTATTTCTCTCTTATAGACTACTCTACGGTGTTATTTAGGCTTATTTTCATGCTTAAAGCTCACAAATTCATCTATGTTTCATGGTTAAAAAACACATTCCTTATGAAAACAAATGGAGACAAATTGTACATGTTTTTATTACTGAAAGGACACTTAGCACAACAAACTAATACACTCCTTTCAGATCAGGTAGGTATCAGAGCTAGAGTTTAATCTCTGGTGTTGTTGTGTGCAAAGATTTGTTTAACTGTTTGTAAGGGTTTTCATGCTTACTAGGCTCAAGCTTAAGAGCGGAGAAGGAAAATTGGTGGGAGAAAGAGGTTCTCAAAGTGAGCCACAGCAAAGGAGGGCAAGATTGCCAAATTCTCCACCACCTACTTCACCTCCAAAATAATTAGAAGAAACATTAAGCATTCCTCCAAAGGAAGAAGAAATCCATCAAGAGGTGAATCCCAAAGAAGAAGAAGGAGTGTTCAGGAAAGAATTCCTTGATATGACTGAAATGGTGAGAGTCGTTTATCAAGAAAGGAATGAAAGACTAGAAGGATAAGGATCAAAACTTCATAAGGAAGGTCAGGGATCATTAGGAGGTCACAATGATGAAGATAAATCAAATAAAGGCAATGGATGAAATGGAGGGGTTGGAAAGTCACCATCCTCAACCTCATCATTATTATCCTCTACTTCATCTTCAGTACACCAGTCATATAAGTAAAAGAACACTGGTAAAATTCCTTTTATAAAACTTGATGTTAAGTTTGAATTGCCAATGTTTAATGGTGAACTCAATGCATAAAATATTGATAATTGGATTAGGCAATTGGAGGTCTATTTGAGAATTCATAACCTTCATGATGATGATACCAAAATCCAACTAGCTTCATTGAGGATGGAAAGTGCAGCTCTTGTTTGGTGGGAAGCCAAGACAAAGGAGGAGATCAAAAAGCATGGTAATATTATTCATCATGGACTAATTTAATTACTACAATAAAACAACAGTTTTATCCATTAGCTCACATGCAGAAAGCCATAATGAACTGGAAAAATTGTAGACAATTGAAAGGATAGAATGTGCAAGAATACACCCAAGAATTTAGGAGAAGAGCTCTCTTCTTAGTGGTATATTTACAGAGCCAAGATACTTTGCTCACGTACATAGGAGGCTTACATAGCTACCTAAAACATATTATTCTCAAGTTCAACCCTACAATTCTAGATGAAGTTTGTGTTCAGGCCACACAACTAAAAGCTAGAGGGAAAAACATTACTGATGAGAGTAGGAAGAAACCTTTTAAGGGGGAAAACAAAGATAAGACCTCAAAAGGTAAGGGAAAAAAGAATGCATCTCTCAAGAAAGAGGGAGAAAAAGTGGTTTGTAAAAATTGTTAAAGAGAAGGCCATGAAGAGAAAAATGGTTGGAAATTACATCCTGAAATGAGACCCAAGTATAACAATAACAAAGGGAAGCAGAAAACTGTAGCTACAACTCAACATGACTTAGGAGAGGATTCAGGTAATGAATCAAAATTTAAAGCCATGGGTTTGAAGAACATGAAGGGGAAATAAATTGAAACAAAACCCAGTACTAGTACATCAAACTGTCACATACAAGCTCCAAATGAAGAATAGAGAATTGAACTGTTTCATGTGAGGGTCATATCCAAACATACCAAGATTGACACGTTGTTTGATAGTGGTTCACAAGCAAACTTAATCTCTGAAGACTTGGTCAAGAATCTTAATATTGAGACCATTCCACATCCAAAACCATATTCACTTGGGTGGATTTGTATGGATGCAAATTTACAGGTTTCAAAGAAGTGCATATTGCGCTTTGCAATAACTTCACATTTTGTTGAAACAATTGAATTAGATGTCGTTCTACTTGATATTACAGGTATTTTTTTGGGCAGTCCTTACTTGTATGGCAGGAGAGCGATCTTCCATTGCCATTTTTGGGTGTGGAGCCTGATTATCTTGTTTACTTTGTATCACAACATTGGACCCTTGTACCTTAAAAGGGGTGGCAACGCAGCCCGTAATTAATCGCTGTCGTGGGGGGTCCAAGGGGGGGTGGTAGCGCTTTTCGAAGCCCCCCCTAGCGGGGGGTTTCGGGGGCAGCGCCCCCGAAGATAAAAACATATGTAAAATTGCCTTGTAAAAGTAGAGTAATTTCTAGTCAATCTGGGCCATTCATAGGCGGATGATATGACAGTAGAAGTTATGTTTAAATTAGGGTTTTTTTCCCTAGAAGGAAACCCCTCTCTTTTATGAGGGTATTGTATTGTGGCTATGCATTGTATGTGTATTCTCAGAGCGAGAAACAAAGAGGGAGATTGTGAGAGATAACAAAGGATATTACAGTGGATATGTTGTAGGTTTTGTCTCTTAATTTTGCTAGATAATAGAAAGGAAGGACTGGCTATTCGGGGTGGATGTAGCCCAAACTGGGTGAACCATGTAAATCTGTGTCTCTCTGGTTTTATGTGTTTTGTGTGCTTGTATTTTCCACATATTTTATGTGTTGCATTGCTCCATAATATATAATTTTGCTAACAACTGGTATCAAAGCTAGACTTGTGGTGAAGGGGTTTGCACAGAAGAAAGGTATTGATTTTGATGAAATATTTTCTCCTGTTGTTAAAATGACTTCAATCAGAACTATTTTAAGTTTTGTAGCAGCGGAAGATTTACATCTTGAACAGTTATATGTAAAGACAGAATTTCTCCATGGAGATTTGGAGGAAGAGATATACATGTAGCAACCAGAAGGATATGAGGTAAAAGGGAAAGAAAAATTGGTGTGCAGGTTAAAGAAGAGCTTGTATGGTTTAAAACAGGCTCCAAGGCAGTGGTATCTAAAATTTGACAAGTTTATGTCTAAACAAGGTTATACTAGATGTCACTCTGATCATTGTGTTTATCTAAAAAGGAAAAATGATGGCAGCTATATTATATTGTTATTGTATGTAGATGACATGCTTGTTGCAAGGTCTAACATGCAGGAAATAAATGTGCTCAAAAGAAAATTGGCAAGTTCATTTGCAATGAAGGATTTGGGAGCTGCAAAACAAATCCTTGGTATGAGGATAACTAGAGACAGGAAAAATCGCAAATTAACACTATCTCAGAATGAGTACATAAAAAATGTGTTGAAAAGATTTAATATGCAGAATGCAAAATCAGTTAGTACACCTTTTGCTATCCATTTCAAACTTAGTAAGGAGATGTGCCCCAAGACCCAAGAAGAAATGGACTATATGTCTAAAGTTCCATATGCATCAGCAGTTGGAAGCTTAATGTATGCAATGGTTTGCACAAGGCCTGGAGGTGAGCAGTGAAGGCTCACTTGGCCAAATTGGCCAGGGTTTTGGCCAATGTTTAATGAAATTTCATTGGTTGGGTTTTTCCTCGGATTTGGGGTTTTCCCGGATAAACATATGTGTTTATGTTTATGATTTGTTGATGGGTTCTTTATGTTTATTTCTCTCTCAGAAAATTCTTGTTTTATTTCTGCGGTAAATTTCTTAACAGCCATGAGTACAAATACCATTTATTCAAAGATGTCAAGGAGTTCATTGTTAGAGCACATCACAAGAAGAAAAATATTGCAATGGTAAATGTTGGACAGGTAAAGAGGCTCGTGAATTCAAGTAAGAATTTTGTTCTTCTAATGATTAAGCATAAAGCTGATGTTAATCCTGAATCATTTGAGGATTGTGATCCTAAGTTTAAATCATATTTATATGATGTAGTTGATGCACATCATGAGATGTTTCAGGAGCCAATAGGATTACCTCCAAAAAGGGAGATTCAACATGAGATTCAATTGCAACAAGATTTTCCTCTTCCAAATATCGGCATGTATTGCATGTCGATAATGGAGAATGCTGAAATAAAGAGGCAAATCAAGGACATGTTGGACAAGGGACTCATAAGGCAAATAAGTTCACCATGTGGTTCACCCATAGTCTTGATTATGAGGAAATATGGGACTTGGTGCATGTGTGTCAACTTCAGAGCTTTGAACAAGATAACGGTAAAGAGTCGATACCCACTCCCAAGGATAGATGATTTGCTAGATCAGATGAAAGAAGCAAATTTTTTCACTAAGTTCGATTTATGAAGTAGATATCATCAAGTAAGAATTGCAAAAGAGATATATGTAAGACGACATTCAAAACCAAACAAGGACTCTTTGAGTGGTTGGTTATGTCGTTTGTTTTGTGTAATGCACTAACGAATTTCATGCGTGTTATGGATAATGTTTTGCGTCCATTTCTTGATGAATTTGTGATTTTTTATTTAGATGATATACTCATTTTCAGAAAAACTAGAGAAGAACATGTCTTGCACGTGAATATGGTACTTGATGTTTTGAAGAAAGAGTAATTATTTCTTAAGATGTCGAAGTGTGAATTCAGAAAGACTTCTCTGGTTTATTTGGGACACATTGTAAGAGGAGGCGAGATGAGAATTGATCCTTATAAAGTGGAAGCCATTGTGAATTGGCCCACTCCCAAAATAGTAGCTGAGGTAAGAAGTTTCTTAGGTGCAGCTTAGTATTGGAGAAATTTTATTGCTAGATTTTCTACCATAGCAGCTCCTATGCATGCAGTGACAAGTGTGAAGAAAGGCTTCCAATGGGGAGGAAAACAGAAGCAAGCTTTTGAAGCTTTAAAAGATAATATTCGTTCAGTTCCAGTCCTTGCATTACCGAATTTGAGACATCCATTCGAGATACAAACAGATGCTAGTGATTATGCCATGGGCGCAATACTTTTGCAACATGGTAATCCTATCGCTTTTCATTCTAAAACATTAAATGGTGCTATAAATAATTATCCTACATATGACAAAGAGCTGTATGCATTGGCACAAAGCATAAAGAAGTGGAAACACTACTTGATGGGTAAAGAGATGATTATACATACCGATTACCAACCATTACAGTACTTGCAGTCGCAAACAAAATTGCAACAATCACGACATTTCAAGTGGATGACATTTATTCAATAGTTTCACTTGGTTATAAGGTACAAGAAAGGTATTTTAAATAAATTTGTTGATATGCTTTCAAGGCCAATTATAAGTTCTTCTACTTTACTTAAAAATGATTCTATTGTACATGAGAGTTACATAGAACAGTATGCACATGATGCTGATTTTCAAGATGTGTATGCTAGTTTGAGTGAAGGGAATCAAGTTGAGGAAAATTATTATCACATGCATAAAATTTTTTTTTTCATTTAGGCAAGTTTTGTATACCACAAGGAGAGAGACTTAGTTTCATGAGAGAGGCCCATTCGTCTCTTATTGCTAGACACTTTGGGGTCAGAAAAACAGTGGCGCATCTACAGAGGTATTGCTATTGGCCTCGCATGATAGATCGTGTGTCATGTTTTATAAGAGGTTGTTTTATGTGTGCAACAAGAAAGCATAGAAATAGGAAGATTGGGTTGTACATGCCACTACCGGTACCATCAAGGCCATGGGAGAGTGTCTCCATGGAATTTTTTGGAGGTCTACCTATGTCAAGAAAAAAACATTATTATCTTTATGCAGTTGTGGATAGATTCAGTAAAATGTGTATACATATGCCATGTAGAAAAACCATTACTTTTGAACAAAATGTTGAACTTTATTTTCAACATGTATGGGTTCATTATGGTTTTCCAACTTCTATTGGTAGTGACAGGGATTCCAGGTTCGTTGGCAATTTTTGGTCAAATATTTGGAAGATGATGGACACAAAGTTGAAAAAGAGTACTTCTTTTCATCTGCAAACTGATGGAAAAACCGAGGTGGTGAACAGAACCATTGTGCATCTATTGAGAGGATATTGCAGCAAACATCCCAACTTCTGGTTGCATTACATTCAACATGATTACGACCGAGAAAAACACTCTTCTACAAATACTTCACCTTTTGAAGCATGATTTGGGTATTTGCCGAAATCGCCATTACAGTTCATATTTGAGAAGGATGTTGTAATTGATGGGCATATTTATATTGACAAGGCTCAAAAGTTCATTGAGAAAATTCAGATTATTCATCAACAAGTTCAAGAAAAACTTGAGAAGAGTCAAAGAAAATACAAGGAGAGGCATGACAATCATAGAGTTGATCACAAGTTTCAAGAAGGAGATGAAGTATGGTTGCAGATAAGAAAAGAAAGCATGCAAGGAGAAGGTAAAAAGCTCAAGCCCATTCGCTATGGTCCATTCAATATTATCAAACAAGTGGGTAATAATGCATTTCAACTTGACTTTCCTTCATATATGAAAATGTATTCCGTTAATAATGTGGAAAATTTATGTTTGTATGAGCCTCCTTTGATTGAAGATCAAGGGAGTGATATTCAATTTCCATCTATAAAATATTTCTCACCAAAATTTCTAGACGAGCTCAAGGAAGATACCATCCTTGACAAGAGTACACACACTTCTAAGAGGGGATGTGTCGATTATCTTCGAATTGCGCTCAACGGAATAAAACCAAGTAAGGCAAGGTGGATGGAAGTTGAAAAGGTGAGGGATATATACCATCATCTTCTAAATAGGTAATTAAAGTCTTTTGGGGTCCAAAAGCTTCCCAATGGGGAGGTGTGATCAGGAGATCATGTGTTTTGCTCAAAATTGAAAGTGCTCAAAACTGTACTGAACCTGAATGACCGGAAAGGTCTCATCGTTTCGATTATGGCGTCTCTAACGGTTCGAAAAACCGATGTCATATGAGGAAGATATCACGTTCTGTGCATTTTCCTAAACAACTAAAATTTTTGTGACATGGTGAATGGGATGCCCAGAGAGCATGCAGGTACAATCAGAAGGTGGCATATACTGGGAATATTCCCTTTTCCCAAATCCAATCAGATCTCGCCACGTGGCACAACCAGAACTATTGGATGAAGATGTACGTGTTTATATTTGTTTCATTGGATGGGTGACACGTGGCCAGCCTGGAGTTTGCCACATGTCCCCAGGAGGTAATTGTAAAATTTTGAGAGGTCCGAGGGGTTTGACCCCGCGACCTCCGACACGCCACCAAAGACTTCCACCATCTCTGTTGTACAATGTTTCTTACCTTATAAGTCTTCCCCATCATCTTAAGTTGTATTGGTTTAATGTTTGGAGGGGGGACCACGTTGTGGTCACATGACATTTTAAAGGACATTTTAAAGCTGCAACATTAAACCATTAAACCGGCGGCTATCTAAACCATGACTCTGGTGATGAACTTTGCAGTAGCATGTCACACAATGACATTAAATTGTAATATGACGGTTTCCTGTAACGTAACCTCTGGTGGTATTAATGTGTTCACATGCGAGGACATAACAACTTATGCAATGGTTGCAGCTCCAAGGTTTATCCAACCGTAGCATTTAGATCGACCTGTCACATGGCGGGAGAAAGTTTGTTCATGTTTTAAATGCCACGGTCATGGAACTATGTTGACTCTGAGTTTCGCTCCAATGTGAAGTTTCAAAACTTTAAACCACAAATTTTAAGGCGGGGGGTCGACATGTGACCACCTCGCCCTAACCACTTTCATTTAAATCAAATGGTCTTTTTGGCGAAATTTGTGGAGGTGCCCTAAATTTGGAGGTTTTAACCAAAATTAACTCCAGTTATGTACAATTCTCCACTTTTAGTGGAGTTTTTTTAGTTGATATTGGGAAAAACGCTTTGGGAGGTCAATTTTTGACCAATTTGGGTGAAACAAGAGTCTACCTAGAGTAATTTGAGAACTCTGGAGGCATTGGAGCAATGAAAACAACCATTAAAGGCTTGTAAACACATGTATTTTCAATTTTTATCATAATGAAAAAGAGGGACATGCCATTGGGAGCTGGACCAGCTGATGTAGCCCAGGAGGGGTGAACTGCTTCATCATGCCTACTGTGTAAAAATTACGTGTGATGTTATTTCTATGTTATACACTACTGTACAATGTTATTTAGGCTTATTTTCATGCTTAAAACTCAGAAATTCATCTATGTTTCATGGTTGAAAAACTCATTCCTTAAGCAAAGAAATGGAGCCAAATTGTACATGTTTTTATTACTTAAAGGACACTTAGCACAACAAATTAATACACTCCTTTCAAATAACCTGCCCAAATTTCTTCTTGGGATCATATCTACACATTGACCCACCTCACACCTCAAGGTATAGTTGCATGTACTCCCTCTGCCCATCTGGCTCGAAAGTTCCCCCTCCTGGAGGTCTCTATTTTCTTCTCGTTGTAGATCCACCTGGTTCTAACCAGTGACTTCCCCACTGGTCTTGGGACCACTTCCCATGCACTGTTTCTAATAATGGAGTCATACTCCTCAGCCATGGCATCAACCAATGTTGGCTGCTACACTGCTTCGTCAAAAGAAGATGGTTATGTCACAATAAACTCGCTCATAAGAGCCATGTATCTAGTATACTTGTCTGGGGACCTTCTCTACCTACGTTGTGATGTAGGTGCTCATACATGCTCTATCACATCTAGCATCAATATTTCAGCCTCTCTAGTGGGCTTCCTACTATTTCTGGTGGATGGCTTTGTATGAGTGGTTTCTGCCACTCCATGATCCTCTTCTTGTGGATGCTCGACATCGTGAGTTTCATCCCTTGGAACTAAGAGTTCCTCATCTGCATGCAAGTCAAGATCCCTATCAAGGGACAATCACATGGCTTTCTGATACTTCCCCATGGTACATCCCTTTCATGTGCCTGTCTGTGTAAGAGTACCCTTTGGAAGACCTGTAGAAATCTGATGCATGATCCTCAAATCACTGTGGTGTAGATAGCCCAATAGCATGTGCGATAACTCACCTATATAATGACTCACCAACTTCCCTGCTTTACTACTCAATGCTACACAACCATCTACGTAAGGTATGTAGAGGTTCTTCACACGAACCCCAATATTCTTTACATGTGATGTGGCTTTGTGACGAAGGAATGCCTTTCCTTCACTGAAACCACATCATATACAAGATCCTCCAACATAGCAACTAAAACTAAATTATTTTTCAAGCCTAGTACAAGCATGACATCTTTTAATATGAAAGGTTTACCTGACTATCTATAGAAATTGACTGTACCAATCCCAGTAGCATTATACCTCCTGTCATCCCATCTCGATGTGCATCTAAAGATCCTTCTCCTCCAAGATACTAAAGAGTTCTTTTTTTCCCGTCATGTGGAAAGATGCTCCACTATCCACATACCACATAGATCCCATCACAATTGAATCCATGCATGTGATGAGAGAGAATTCCAACTCAAAATGTGAGGCCAAAGCTTCACTCGCTGTAGGTCCTAGAGCCTTCTTGTTTTTCTTCTTCTTTTGTGGAAAATTTGTGGCATAGTGTCCATGATCATGGTAGTGAAAAAATTTCACCTTTGAAATGTCACACTTCTTGCCTTCTTTGTAGGTCTCAGATTTGAAATGGGACTTCCTCCCCTTCCCCTTATTTTCCTTACTAGAGAAGGCACAATTTTCCTCATCATCAGTCTTGGATGAGGATCCATCCCTGGTATTCTGCCGAAACACTTCTGGTACCAAATCTGACCAAAGTCGCTCCCAATCTAGTAACTTCTCCCTCCCATTCACAGAGTCTTGGTAACTATGCCAGCTATTAGGAAGGCCTAGAAGTTTTAGTCTCACCAATTCATCATCATCTATAGTAATCCCAACACTTTCAAGCTCATCTCGACATTGAGTGAACTTGGTAAAGTATTTATGGATTATGTCTCCCTTCTCCATTCTAGTTGTCCATAGCATGTCCTTGAGTGCCATGTTTATGTGGTCACTGTTGCTTTGAAATAGATCTGTCTAGCCCGTCCACATAGCATATGGATTTTCCTTTCCATGGAGACGCAAGACAATGTGATATCTAACTCCCTCTGACAACATCCTCCTAACCTTTGCTACCTTATTCCACCATGCATCAAGAATTTGGGAATTTGCTGCTGTGGGCTTGGGAATATAATTATGTATGAATTCCTTCAACCCATTGTACTCCAACACTGCCTCCATCATGTCATTCCATGAAATATAATTTTAACTGCCCTTGAGTGCATATTCGAGTCTCAAGCCATTAAAAGACATCTTGATCCACTTATAACTCCAAAGAAAGTACCTGCAAATTTGAATAATGTTCAACACAAACTCAATTTATTCTCCACTATTGTGATTCCTGGCCCTCTGATACCATGTAGAAAATCTCTAACATAGTTATAATACCATGTATAAATTATATCAATGGACTTAATCCGATCATGCAATGTACTAAAGTAAGATACTGAATCCTTCTACATATTTTCAGAGTATAAAACATGATCTCTCAATCACATGCAAGTAAGAAAAAGAAGTAAATCAATACACAACACCAGATATTCCTAGGGAAATAAACTTCTCAAAACACCTCCATCTTTATTGTATAATCAACCAAGGAATCATGAAACAATACAATGTATTTTTGCTCACCACAGCTTCATACACTGTACCAATTGCTTCACACTGATCTAGGAAAAATTGGATAGACACATAGCTAGTTATTAGCCTACCCTCGACCTACCCTGCTTATGCAATCCCTAGAGAAATAAACCCTTATTAAATAGGAAATTCAACCTTCCTTGATTATGAAATTCATCATGGGCTTCCTCTGGTTTTATAACTGCAACTAGGAAGTTTGATAAAAATACAACTGATAGTTTACTTTCCTTGAACCTTTGTCTCAACTGGGTTTCCACAAGAATTGACATGCATGCAACTATAAGTAGTGAATCATCAGTTACTTGGTAGATCACTACCAGTGAATTTATTCTATTTTAATTCACTTGATCTTCCACTATTTGATCATCAAACAATTATAACTAGTTAAATTGATTTTAACTCATTTAATGTGAGTTAACTGATCCCACTCACACTCCAATAGTGCTACAACTGCAATTGGACCCTGTAAATAATAGAATCGCTCTACATGTCTATCCTTTGACCCTCAACTCAAAATTCTCGAGCTAACTAAGTCTATCAAACTTATTTAACTAAGCCTATCCTTGGTGCAAGGTTTCGTGTCTGCTTTTCTCCTAGCATCTCCAATGCTTCTAGTGACCATGTTGTGAGTAAGATGGGGTTAACTGAAACCAAAAGCCATAATATGTCAATTCTACAATTAAATAGATTTTAGTTTTCAATTTCTACTTGTAATGAAAATATATTTTTTTATCGAACATTATTTCAAATTTATAAAAACTTCATTTTATTAAGAATAATAAATTCAGTTTGGCTTGTTATTAGGTACATTATATTTTATAATTCATCACGATATAAATTTTAATTATCATTAAACTCTCTTCCATCTAAGGGTATATATGACCATGCTTTATTCACTACTAAACATTCTCTATTTTCTAGTACATTTTCTAGTTTTATGGGGTTTTGTTTTTAGCAATTTTTTTCATAATAGCCCCAAGGGGTAACTTAGTTGGTTGAGTTTTCATAGCTAATTATCTTGCCAATCGGGAGGTCATAGGGTATATCCCTTCTAGTTTATATACCTATATTTTCTTGTGGATGTAGTGGCCACCCAGTGTCTGTGAACCACATTTAAAAAAAACAAACAAACAAACAAACAAACAAAAACCTTTTTAGCACCTGGAGGGTGACATGATTAATTCCACTCCATTCATCTACATTCCCTCGTGCATAGGTATCCTGTTGAGATGCATTTTTGTTCATATTTTTAAGATTTTTATAAAATAATTTTGTGCTTGTACTGAGTGTTTTAATCACTATTAATCCATTATATTGTTACTTAGAAGCATTTTTTAGGCAATCACTATTAATTAATAAATAATCGTTATTAATTAATTTGAAGGGTGTTTTTGTAATATTTTCATTAAGAAATGTCTCCTTGTGTTGGAGAACTTAAGTAGAAAGACACTACCATATGCATTTCTTATTGTACGAATATTTTCAAGGCGCAATTTGCAGTATCTGCGTGCTCTAGTTGTGCTCCCTACTCTTGACATTGCAATGTAGAACGTAAAAGTAGACTTTATGAAATAGAAGAGGCAATGAGTTTGTTGTGGTGATCAAAGCCTCAAAAATTTCACTGGTTATTCTATGATTCACATGATTAATTGCGTAAAGGATGTCCTTCGTCTACATCACAACATAGAGTTATGTGGATATTTTGAGACCGCAGAAAAAATATGGTGTTCCAGAGACC
This sequence comes from Pinus albicaulis, assembly GCA_034641835.2. NCBI lineage: Eukaryota > Viridiplantae > Streptophyta > Pinopsida > Pinales > Pinaceae > Pinus > Pinus albicaulis. The sequence goes on along the minus strand of MU968403.1, from coordinate 9,715,373 downwards.
AGGAAAAATGGGCGTAGCACGTAATCACAATGAAGGAAATTCTATTCACCCCAAGAGAAAAGCGTGTGTTGGGAATTTCACTCGAATAAGATCAACAACCTAGGCTCTAGATGCACCAGTTAGTGCTTCTCAAGGTCAAATCGGCAGTGGTGAAAACACATTCTTTGCCTTTCAAGGCAACAAGGAAAATATCGCCAAGGAGGTTGGAAACCACGTCGACAACGATGGGTACGTGCCCATTATATTTGGACCGGCGAGGTGCAATAAGGCAGACATTGATGCCTCCTAGAAGTAGTTCGATATGTTTTGCGACCAGGAATTCATGCTTTCATCGCCACCAATGATATACACCTTAAGTATAAGTTGAAGAAGTCTCGGGATGAAGTAATCATCATTTCCAAATATATGGTGGCTTATGTCCACAATATTGGCTATAACGATGTCGAATTCAGTTATGAGGGTGTTGGGAGGTCTGATCGTGAATTTCTTTACCAGATATTGGTAGAAGTGATTAAGGCAGGGCCAAGTACATTAAATATTGCAGATACAGTAGGATACACATTGCTAACATAATTTGGGAAATTGATCGCTGACATTAAAGCCAAAACTCCAAGGGTAAGGCAAGTAGAGGTTATTATTAATGGTATTGGTGAAAGAGCAGGGAATGCTTCATTGGAGGAGGTATTCATGGCTATAAAATTTCGCGGGATAGATAAATTAGGGGGCCTTTACACTGAAATCAATAAACAACAGATAACTATGGCAAGTAATATGGTATATGAGTTTACTGGAATGGTTTTACAACTGCACAAGGCCATTTTTGGGTCTAATGATTGTGCACATGAAAGTGGTATCCATTAGGATGGAATTCTCAAGTCTAAAGGTACATACAAAATCATTTCTCCAGCAGATATTGATTTAAGACGAGCGGATGAATTTGGCATTGTCCTTTGGAAAGCTTAGTGGTCGCCATGCCTTGAGGACATGGTTATTGCAACTTGGTTATGAGTTGAATGGAAAGGAATTTCTTTGATTCCTCTCCCTCCTCGACCACATTATACTTTTAGAGAAATGATACATAAAAAAAGATCTGGTTGGATAGCGTATAGTGTATGTGCAACTCGATGCTCTCTTCTTTGTTCTATAAGCTGTTAACTTCAAAAAAAATACCATGATTAGTGTGAAGGAGTATGTGAACAAGATTGATGCACATAGCTATCAACAGTGATTATCTTCATATCATAGATAAAATATATTTTCTTGTTTCTAGGTTCTAATTTGTTCAACCAATCGAGCTAAAATTAAAAGCATGGATCCATTAACTTAGGAGCATCCCTGCTGCTATAAAGCAGAGAGCTGCACACTCATAGAGGAGGAATGTAATAGATGTAGATATATCGATATAGAAGGCAAAGGCTAGGGGCGTAGAAGATAGGAGATATTGGAGCTTGTTGTGGAACGTTGGATCATGAACTAGAAATAGCATTGTAACATTTTATAATGGAATGTGTTTGTTATTCAATTTCTATGAATCCACATTTAAATTATTTGTTTTTTTTCCAGCTCTTTTAATTTCTGAATTGTTGTGTTAATGCAGTTTCTTTTTAGGTATATTGAGTTGGGAAATTGGGCCCATCAATCAGCTCAGATTCTGTAGGATTTATACAGTCTATTGCTAGAATAATTTATTTCGCTGCAGCTGTAGGTCTGCTTGTGTTTGATTTCATTTTCTGAGTTGTGTTTCATTTCCTGAGTGTGGTGTGCTTGCTTCAATTTCGGTTTTCCATTTCCTTTCCACTTTATGTTTAATTGCACAGGCTTGATTAATAGTGTTAATTATTTTTGTTTCAGCAATTAAATTAAGAATAAAATATTAATTAACAAGCACTTATTATCAATTCATTTCACAACAGAACATATATTAAGTTGCAGAAATTTAAATGGGAGTAATCATTGTATAAAACCAACAAGGGATTATTTAATTTCATATTCATATTGCTTGGCACTTATAAATAACTTAAATTGTTTTATGAATTGATCTTGGCATTGTAAGGAGATCACATTTATTTAAATACCAAGATTAGTTTAAATATATTTTGAAAATTATTAAAGTGTCCAAGAGTACTCTAATAAATATCCTCCCTCAGTTTGCATTGAATATTTTCATACACTTATGATTTCCTTCCATCAATAGTATTTGCAAGCAACATTTTAAGTACTGATTTTAAAGCAACATTTTAAGTACAAACCTTGAAGTAACATTTTAAGTATCGCTTTTAAAGCGGCATTTTATGTACAAATCTTGAAGAAGAATTTTAAATATATATTTTAAATAGTTATTTATTTCATGCTTCCATATTCGCAAGTGTAGTTGTAGTTGATTAAGAAGTTTTGCACCCTTTTCCTGCATAGATTATTAATTTGCAGTGTGTTTTCTTGAAATTTCTTATTTCTTTCACCGCATGATTTCATTTCTGCACTAGATCTAGGGTTTTTATTGGAAAAATCCCCGAGGCCTTATTTTTGCATATATTGTGCTACGTCTCTAATTCTTATGCCCCCCCGGGTTGACAATTTAAATGTGGGTGTAAATCTAGCATTTATACCTCCCAACATGTTGGCACCGTTGCTGGGGAGGCATTGTAGGATAAGGCCTCGTGATTTGTTATTCTTTTTCCCTTTCTTTCGTAATCAAATTTTTAGATTAATGAGATTCCCCTTGCTTGCTAAATCATACTGGACGGTATTGTCAGAAAGCTCACAAGCCTGGTTTTCCTTTCAGCAAATGAGTGATTTTATTTACTGCAAGTGAGTTTTGTTTCTTTTACTACAATTGAGTTTTTAAGGAATCATTTATTTCATTAGGTAACTTTCTTTTCTGCAATCTAGATTATTCAATTTATGTAAGGTGTGATTTTCTTTTCTGCAAGGTGTGGATTTATTTCTTTACTCCAATTGAAGTTGATTAATTTTTCGCTTTTACCTCCGCAGGGAAACTAGAGGGTAGAGATGATGGTAAGATGTGAGTGAAGAGCCACACATCCTCTTTTGCTTGAGGTCACTCCAAAGTTTGGTTGCCCGTAAAGAAATATTTCAAGTTTGATGCTTTTCAACTAGGAAGAAAATGTTAGGAAGTATGTTGTTATTCCAAGATTTATTTCAAATATTAGCAGAAACTAGGGTCTCTACTTCACAGAAAGATCATATTTTGGCATCAATCAGGGAAAGGTCTATTCCTCTGGAAGAGAAGACTCATGAAGATATGGAAGATGTTCCTAAGGAGATCGAGAAGCTATGGATCATGCATGATGAGGAGGAGCCATTAGAAGAAGAACATCTATCTGATCCGACCTTCACTTTAGAGGATAAACAAACAAATGTGAAGGATTTTCATGATGGACTGAATGTTACTCATGAATCAAGTGACCAAGAGTATATGAATCCCATATAAAATTGGTTCCAAATGACTGTCAATATCCACTCCTCGTTTATCATTCAAAAATTTGTAGCATCACATCAGTTAGTGGAGCTAGTACCTCATGTTCTTGTATTTTCTTGCATATACTTTTCAAATTTGGACATGAGCATAATTATCCTTCTGTTGCACACCTGGATGCATTGGAAGTACTCCTATACTTAAACTTCAGAGTCTTATGCTTCTTAGTGTAGGGTAGGGTAGAAGAATAAATGAATAAAGTTGTTATAATGCTATTAGGGTTTTGAATTTTAAATCATAGCCATTGAAATTACTTTTGATCCACATTAGTTTTTAACACACATATTGTTGAAATCTTAGTTAAACTGAGAGGGGGGGGTGAATTAGTTTAACACATTCATAATCTTTTAAACTTTTTATTAAACCTTATTTACACCTTCATTTCATGTCTAGCTTAATATGTGAGTAATCTTAGAATGTGAGCAGCAAGTATTAATATAACATAACAGCAGACTTAATATGAGAGCAGCAGGTATTAAGCAGATTATATAAATCAGATAAACACATAAACATCATGCACAGAGACACCATATATAAGTGGAAACCCATAAAGGGAGAAAACCACATCTTATTATTGTTGTGATGCAAAGGCAAGCTCCAACTCCCTCTCACCACTGTTTTTCTGCAGGCACCGACCTACAGGAGGCTCCTACCTCAATTCTGCAAGCTACAACTTTCAAGGAAGCACCAACTCCCTTCAATTTTCTGCAAGCACCAACCTACAGGAGGCTCCAACCTCAGTCAGCTACAACTGACAGCTATCAAGCTGCAACTTGATAGGGAAGCTCCAACTTCGTCAATTTATCAAACTGAAGGTTTGCTGATTTACCTCAGATATCAGCTCTGTTCTGTAGCTTTTCTTTCTGCTCTTCTTTTCTTAGTCTTCTCTGCCTTACACTTCTACACTCTGCCTTCTCTATATTTTCTCTCTCTAACCTCTTTGTGCATATCAAATTGATATTATATATAGAGATCCTCACATGACTGTTTGTATTTCACAAGGAATTTGGAGTGAACAGTCATGACTCTTCGGCTTCTGTCTTCTTATTCCTTTATCCAACTCAATTTTAAAATATAACAACATGTACAAATTTCCATGCTACAGTGGGAGTTTCTTTTCCTTAGGATACTTGCCTTTGCATCACAAACAATATAAAAAAATATTTACATTTACATTTTTCAATTATACATCTCAATTCCACTCAGCTTCTTTTCTGGATTTTGGATTTACTGGCTTTATCTTTTCTGCAGTTGTTGAGTGACTGTTCTGTGTACCTTGGTTCACTGTAATTGTGTGCACCTATGAATGTATATTTGTCAAACCTGTAATCTCTGTTTACCTTTGTCAGACCCATGCTTTTATCCCTGTGTTTATTCACCTGTTCACTATGCTTTTGTGCACCTGCTGCATATATACCTGCTGATTTTAAATCTGGGAAAAAATGAATTAATGCAGATATTTCATTTTCCATGGTTATAAAACCATACGTATAAATTCATTCATATTTCAATATTTACAATATTTCATACGGGACTATATATATCTGGACCCACATATTCCAAAGTCTTTAAATTTAAAACACCTTTTGAATAGTTTCAACTACAAAACCTTTGGTAAGATCAACTCTCGGCATCTTCAAAACTGTGGTCAAACCATAATAAAAACCCAACCTTATGACTTTAGCACAGTGTATAAATGTATCATCGTGTATGCATATTCCCGATTCAAACTATTAATAAACTGTGGCGGTGTTTATAACATCTATATCAACAACCTGTATTACGTTCCCCACTTAAACATATATAAATATATCTCCAAACCTTAGGACTTAAATTTTTAACCCTTCGCACTTTATATTAAATCAACCGTTCTGTTTTAAACAAATAACTGTATAGTAAACCTTGGCTCCGGGCCCACAGGTATAAACGACGGCCCAATCAAATGCTCGTACCACATCTGGTTAACTTCTGCATACCTTGGTTAAACTCTGGGCAAGTCCAACGTGTGATCACCATCCGATGGCCCTCTTCCAGATCAACGGCTCGTACGCATATCGCTCGGCATCTTGGTACGAACTATAACGTGTGATGGCGCACTTTAACCAGCAGTTTTTAATTTCGTTTAGGGACACGCATCAGTCTGTCTATGGAATCGCTCGTGAATGGTGGAAACTGCTTGCCCGACGGATGGTGGTGCGATGAAACCCACGGTTTCACTCCAAACCGCCGTCACTATTCCTCTCGGTCACGGTTCCGTTCTCTACTCCAGGTTCCGATCCTCCACGATTTCAATTATATATATAAATAAATATTCATCGCATTTCACCGCTATGATTTCATCTGTTATGACTATGATTCCACTCCATTCACACTGCGCATTTGACTATGGTTCCGCTCCATTCACACTGCACATTTGAATATGGTTCTGCCTCATATATATATGTGCAGAATCTCAAATGAGTCCTTATTTCAGAGTTATTCGATCAATACAACACATCTAGGTTCGGAACAGAGGATCTTCATATATCTATACTAACCCTTATTTTATATATATCATCCACGCATTAGAATTGTTTATAAATCAAAACTTTTGCATTAAACCTTATTACAATTACTGAACAACACCAAATTCCTTATTTTATGCAGGGCATTTCCACGACACTTCACACAGTTTTCAACACTCTTTTCATACTTACTATAATATGTTCCCACACTCTGAACCAGTTTCTCATGACTGATGTTGCTCCTTGCTCCTGAAGCTCCTATGCTACTCCTTTGAATTCTCCTTAGCCATCTCCTTTGCCATTTAAGCAATGCTCCAACTCATCCCCAAGCATATTAAGTCTTTTGCACAGGGTTTTAGTCTTCAATCAAAGTCTATGCCATACAAACTCAATTAATGAATAATTGCTCAATAATTCATCTGCAAACTATATTAAACCCCTAATTCATAAATAAACCATTGTATTACACTCCTTCAGGCCCTTTCAACTCCACTGCTCTGTCTCTAATTCCTTTGTTGCTTCTGATTCAATTCCTCTGTTTCTTCTGCTACCTCTCTACCCCTTGAATGATGTTTCAGGTGCTCCTGCTTTGTCATCTCCTTTGCCATCAATGACAACATTTCTAACAGTCTCCCCCTTTGGCATTGATGGCAACATACTTCCTCTGCTTGCCTTTTAAAAGCCCCCTTTTTTTTTTCCTCCCCCTTTGACATCAATGGAAAAGGGTTGCTTATTTCCTTTGTGCTTTTTGCATTTCCTCTCTCTGAGATATTCTGACTTTGTACCCTGCTGCTCCTAATTTTGGATTAAATATAAAATTCTGATCCTTTAGCCTTTTCATTAACTCCTGTATGCTAGGTGTATTCTTTCCATAATCTTTTGACCCTGAGGACTTGTTTCATGCTTTCCATGCTAGCTGATCTCCCCCTGAGAATGATATTTTATTTTCTGTTCTCCCCCTGAAACGGTGCTTTCTTTTCATATCAGGGAGTAGCATATACAGATACTACTCCTAGTTTATCTCTCAAATATTCAAATGGTTATCTAGCAAGAGGTTTGGTAAATATATTAGCTGTCTGTTCTTTTTTTGGCACATACTCCAGCTTTACTATCTTCTAAGCCACTTGTTCTCGGAGAAAATGATACTTGATTAGGATATGCTTTGTTTTTTAGTGAAGAACAAGATTTTTTTATATACTTATAGCACTTGTATTATCACATTTGATTGAGATAGGTTTGTCAATGCTTACCTTCATGTCTTGGAGAGTTTGCTTCATCCACATGACTTGTGTACAACATGCTGCTGCTGCTATATATTCTGCTTCTGCTATAGACAAGGAGATAGATGTTTGTTTCTTGCTTAACCATGCCACCAGACTTTCTCCTAGATAGAATGCACCTCCACTTGTACTCTTCATGTCATCCACACAGCTGGCCCAATATGCATATGTGTTTGCTGTCAAGGTGAAGCTTTTGCCTTTAGGATACCAAAGTCCATACTGTATTGTTCCTTGTAGATATCTACATATTCTTTTGACTGCCAAAAGATGGTTCTGTTTAGGTGCTACTTGATATCTAGCCACTAGTCCTACTGCTAGCATGATGTCTGGTCTTGATGCTATCAGATACAACAGACTTCCTATCATAGATCTGTAGAGTTTTTTATCTATATCTGTAGACCCATCATCAGCACACAGCTTGCATCCCGTGATCATGGGAGTTGACATAGGTTTGCAGTCCTCCATTTTGAACTTTTTCAACATTTCTTTTAAGTACTTTTCTTGTGAGATGAATGTGCCTGTGTTCTTTTGCTGAATTTGAAGTCCTAAGTCCAAACTGAGCTCTCCAATCATGGACATTTCAAACTATAATTTCATCTCTTCTGCAAATCCTTTTGTTAGCTCATCTCTATTGCTTCCAAACATAATTTCATCAACATATACAATAACAATCAGGAGTTCATTTTCATGGGCTTTTATGTACAGATTGCTGTCTACTCCACCTCTCTTAAAGCCTTGTTTTTGCAAATACTTATCCAGTCTTGAGTACCAAGCACGAGGAGCCTGTTTCAATCCATATAGGGCCTTCTTCAGTCTGCACACATAATCTTCTTTGTTTGTCAATGAGAAGCCTTCTGGTTGTTCCATGTAGACTTCTTCTTCTAAGTCTCCATTCAGAAATGCAGATTTTACATCCATTTGATATACCTTGAAATTCTGGTAGCATGCAAATGCCAGGAACATTCGAATAGCTTCCATTCTGGCTACAGGGGCAAATGTTTCATCATAATCAAGTCCTTCGACTTGTGAATATCCTTTGCAGACCAGTCTGGATTTATTCTTGATTACTTGTCCTTGCTCATTCATTTTGTTTTTGAATACCCATTTTGAACCAATGATATTTTTCTCAATTGGTCTAGGAACTAGTTCCTAGGTATTTTTCTTTTCAATTTGGTCCAATTCCTCATTCATTTCTTTTGCCCAGTACTTGTCCTTGCTGGCTTCTTCAAATTTTTTTGGCTCTATTTGTGACAGCATGGCTATGTATACCTCTTCAGTTCGTTCTGTTAGCTTCCTTCTTGTCTGGACCCCTGCTTTCTTATCTCCTATGATTTGATCTTCGAGATTATTCTTTTGAGTGTATCTTGAGGGGGCTTTCGAGCTCAGCTCTTCATCTTCTGTAGTCTTGCTTGTTTCATCATCATTCTGGTCTTCTTCTTCATGATTATTTGATGGACTGCAGTAGTCAGTATCTTTTGTATTGTTTGGAAGTTCTTCATCAAATCTCACATCAATGCTTTCTACTATTTTCCGAAGAGTCTTGTTGTAGCACCTGTACCCTTTGCTTTTGGATGCATATCCTAGAAATATTCCTTCATCTTCTCTTGCATCAAATTTTCCAAGATTTTCATCATTATTCTTTATGTAACACTTGCTACCAAAGATTCTGAAATGTTTGATTGAAGTTGGCTTTCCATGCCACAGTTTGTAGGGAGTCTTGTCACTACTTGGCCTTAAGTGAGCCTTATTAAGGATATGTACTGCTTGTGCACTGCTTCTGCCCAGAAGGTTTGAGCAATATTATTCTCTTGCATCATGGCTCTGGCAATTTGTTGAACAGATCTGTTTTGTCTTTCTGCTACTCCATTCTGCTGAGGTGTTCCTGCAATAGTGAATTGTTGTTTTATGCCATGTTCATTGCATAGGCCAACAAATTCATAATCAGTGAATTCACCTCCTCTGTCTGATCTGATGCATTTCAGCTTGCATCCTGTCTGATTTTCTGCTAATGCCTTAAATATTTTGAATTTGTCCAGAGTTTCTGATTTATTCTTGAGAAAAGCAACCCATGTCATTTTGGAGAAATCATCTATTATCAGCATGAAGTAGGATTCTCCACTTGGTGTTTTAGTTCTTGCAGGTCCACACAGATCCATGTGCACAAGCTGGAGTGGTCTTCTTGTTTACAACTCCTCTTTGGCCTTAAAGGATGTGCGGGTCTGTTTACCCAATTGATAAGATTTTCATATGATATTAGAAGGCCTCTTTATTTCTGGCATGTCTCTGACAACTTTCTTCTTGCTTAGTTTGATGATGTGATCAAAGCTGAGATGTCCCAATATTTTATGCCATAACCATGACTCCTCAATTTTTCTAAGATGGCATGCTTCATCTTCCTCTTTCACAATGTAAACATTGCTCTCTGTTCGAACACCTTTGAGCAGAGTCTTTCCTGTGGTGCTTGATCTGACTTCACAGTCTTGTGCTCTAAATAGAACTTCGCAACCTTTGTCACACATCTGACTGACACTCAGTAAATTTGCTTTCATCTCATCTACAAATAGTACATCTTGGGCCTTTCCTCTGCCATTTTCTATGCTAACTGAACCCTTTCCTTTGATCTTTCCTGACTTATCATTGCCAAAAGTAACATTGCCAGATTTCTTTTCATCAAGAGTTATAAACTTACTTTTTTCTCCTGTCATGTGTTTAGAGCAGCCACTGTCCAAATACCATTGAATTTTCAGATCTTGAGCAGTTAGAGCCAGGTCACACTTATTCACCTTCTTTATCCACTGGAGGCACCCTTTTGTTTTGTATCTTTTGTGAGGTGATGACCTCCATCTTCTTAGAGGACATTTGGAAGGTATATGTCCAACTTGATTGCATACACAACATTTGATCATAATTTTGTAGAATTATGAGTATGAACAGAATTTCTTTGATTCATAAACCTTCTTGAGGTGTTAAACATCAATATTTGTCCATACTTTCTACACTCAATGATTTTATGACCAAATTCCTTACAATAAAAGCAATAACCATAGAAGCTATTTGCATACCTGATGTAAGGTTGTCTCTTCCATTTGTTTGCTTGAGGAAGTCTCTTTAATGTTTGCATCTTTTGCTGGTTTGAATTACTCCTCCTTGCATGACAATATGCAGCAATGTGTCCCAGCTTGTGGCAAGCATAACAGGTGGCATTCTTCATAGGAGGGAAGAATCTCCTTTGATGGTTTCCAAATTTTACATACTCAGGGATATTAGTATTTATTACATTCTTTGCTACTAGTGGTTTCTTCTGATCTCTGTCATCCTTATTACAGGTTTCTTCTTTTGTAGGAATTGTTTGAGCTGCTTCATCATTCTTCTTTTCTTTTACAAAAATAATCTCTCTATCAATGTTTTCTTTGCCTTTACTTGATTCTCCTTCATAGCCTATTCCAATCTTTATCATAGGGGATCTTTGAGCAACCATAATTTCATTCAACTTACTAGAGCTTGTTGTTTGAGAAGAGTTTATAACCACTTTCCTTTGAGCATTTTCTAATTTCTTCCTGAGACATACTACTTCTTCTTCCAACTTTTCTTGTTCTTGAGTTTTTTCTTTGATTTTCTTAAGTAACATGTCCTCTATCTTCTTGGCTTCTTCAAGCTCTAATTTTAGCTACTTAAGGACTTCTGAATTCTGTTCTTCTCGTACATACTTGAGGAGAATGTCCTTTTGTTTTCTACATTTCAGTTTGAGTCTATCAATCTCTTCTAGAGCACTTCTTAGCTCCCCCTCAAGGTCGACTTCACCTTCTTCTTCTTCATCTTCTAGCAGGAGACCTTCAAGTTCTTCTATGGCCATCAATAAGAATTCAGAGGTTCTTTCTTCACTTGAGGATTCATCTAAATCTTTATATGTACTACTGTCTTGTTGAGCATAGAAGGATTTTCTGCTGAACTTCTTTCCTTTCTGCCAGTTCTTTGATTTATTTTTCTCTGACTCTTGAGCCTGATTCCTTACTTTCTTGTGAGGACACTTATCAGCATAGTGTCCCACTCTTCCACAGTTAAAGCATTTGAAGGGGAGTTTACCTTTGTATTTACCTGAGCCTCTATCCAACTTCTTGACAAACTTTTCCTCTTCTTCATCCGAGCAAGAGCATATGTCTCCCTCTACTTCTTTCTTCTTTTCTGTTTTAAAGGCTGCTTCCCTGGTACTTGGCTTCTTCTGTGGGAGCCTCATTTCATAGGCTGTTAGATTTCCATGTAGCTGGTTCATGGTCAAGGTCTCCCAATCAGCTGTTTCTTCTATTTCAAACACCTTTGGATTAAACCTGGATGGAAGAGATCCTAGAATCTTTTGCACAATTATACTTTCTGGCATTTTTTCTCCAAGAGCTTTCATATTGTTAATAATTTCTGTAGCTTTTAGGAAGAAACTGGCAATGTCTTCATCATCATTCATTTTTAAGTTTTCAAACTGGGCTCTATAGACTTGAAGTTTGGCAGTCTTTACTTTCTTGTCTCCCTCATGTATGTTTTCAAGAGTATCCCATATTTATTTGGCAGTGTCTTTGTGCATTACTTTAATAAACTTTGCTTCACACAATCCATTCAGGATGGCATTCATGGCTTTTGCGTTAGCCACAAAGTCTTGGTTTGTTTCTTTCTCTGTGTCAGTTGCCTTTGGGGCATATCCTAATTCCACAGCAGCCTAGACTTCTATTCCTAGAGACATTATGTATGTCCTCATTCTGATTTTCTAGAAAGCATAATTTTCACCAGTGAAGAAAGGGACTTTATTGGTTGAGCATCCTTCTTTACTAGCCATCTTGGGAACCTAGGATCTCCTTTCAGTTGTTAGACTTGTACAAAGGAACCTGCTCTGATACCAATTGTTGAACTCTTAGTTAAATTGAGAGGGGGGGGGGGGGTGAATCAGTTTAACACATTCATAATATTTTAAACTTTTTATTAAACCTTATTTACACCTTCATTTCATGTCCAACTTAATATGTGAGTAATCTTAGAATGTGAGCAGCAAGTATTAATATAATATAACAACAAACTTAATATGAGAGCAGCAGGTATTAAGTAGATGATATAAATCAGATCAACACATAAACATCATGCACAGAGACACCAGATATAATTGGATATCCATAAAGGGAGAAAACCACATCTTATTATTGTTGTGATGCAAAGGCAAGCTCCAACTCCCTCTCACCACTATTTTTCTGCAGGCACCAACCTAAAGGAGGCTCCTACCTCAATTCTGCAAGCTAAAACTTGCAAGGAAGCACCAACTCCCTTCAATTTTATGCAGGCGCCAACCTATAGGAGGCTCCAACCTCAGTCAGCTACAATTGACAGCTATCAAGCTGCAACTTGATAGGGAAGCTCCAACTTCCTCAATTTATCAAACTGAAGGTTTGCTGATTTACCTCAGATATCAGCTCTATTCTGTAGCTTCTCTTTCTGCTCTTCTTTTCTTAGTCTTCTCTGCCTTACACTTCAATACTCTGCCTTCTCTATATTTTCTCTCTCTAACCTCTTTGTGCATATCAAATTGATATTATATATAGAGATCCTCAAATGACTGTTTGTATTTCACAAGGAATTTGAAGTGAACAGTCATGACTCTTCGGCTTCTGTCTTCTTATTCCTTTATCCAACTCAATTTTAAAATATAAAAATATGTACAAATTTCCATGCTATAGTGGGAGTTTTCTTTTCCTTAGGATACTTGCCTTTGCATCACAAACAATATAAAAAAAAATATTTACATTTACATTTTTCAATTATACATCTCAATTCCACTCAGCTTCTTTTCTGGATTTTGGATTTACTGGCTTTGTCTTTTCTGCAGTTGTTGAGTGACTATTCTGTGTACCTTGATTCAATGTAATTGTGTGCACCTGTGAATGTATACCTGTCAAACCTGTAATCTTTGTTTACCTCTGTCAGACCCATGCTTTTATCTCTGTGTTTATTCACCTGTTCACTGTGCTTTTGTGCACCTGCTGCATATATACCTGCTGATTCTAAATCTGGGCAAAAATGAATTAATGCGGATATTTCATTTTTCCATGGTTATAAAACCATACATATAAATTCATTCATATTTCAATCTTTACAATATTTCATACGGGACTATATATATCTGGACCCACATATTCCAAAGTCTTTAAATTTAAAACACCTTTTGAATAGTTTCAACTATAGAACCTTTGGTAAAATCAACTCTTGGCATCTTCAAAACTATGGTCAAACCATAATAAAAACCCAACCTTATGACTTTAGCACAGTGTATAAATGTATCGTCGTGTATGCATATTCCCAATTCAAACTGTTAATAAACTGCGGCTTTAATAAACTGTGGTGGTGTTTATAACCTTTATATCAACAACCTGTATTACGTTCCCCACTTAAACATATATAAATATATCTCCGAACCTTAGGACTTAAAGTTATAACCCTTCGCACTTTATATTAAATCAACCGTTATGTTTTAAACAAATAATCGTATAGTAAACCTTGGCTCCGGGCCCATAGGTATAAACAACGGCCCAATCAAATGCTCGTACCACATCTGGTTAACTTTCGCGTACCTTGGTTAAACTTCGGGCAAGTCCAATGTGCGATCACCGTCCGATGGCCCTCTTCCAGATCAACAACTCATACACATATCGCTCGGCGTCTTGGTACGAACTATAACGTGCGATGGCGCACTTTAATCGGCGGTTTTCAATTTCGTTCAGGGACACGCATCAGTCTGTCTATGGAATCGCTCGCGAATGGTGGAAACCACTTGCCCAATGGATGGTGGTGCGATGAAACCCACGGTTTCGCTCCAAACTGCCGTCACTGTTCCTCTCGGTCACGGTTTCGTTCTCTACTCTAGGTTCCGGTCCTCCACGATTTCAATTATATATATAAATAACTATTCATTGCATTTCACCGCTGTGATTTCATCTGTTACGACTATGGTTCCACTCCATTCACACTGCGCATTTGACTATGGTTCTGCTCCATTCACACTGCGCATTTGAATATGGTTCTGCCTCTCCTTTTGTGACATCGATCCTTCCGGCCCTTCAGATATATATGTGCAGAATCTCAAATGAGCCCTTATTTCAGAGTTATTCGATCAATACAACACATCTAGGTTCGAAACAAAGAATCTTCATATATCTATACTAACCCTTTTTTTATATATATCCTTCACGCATCAGAATTGTTTATAAATCAAACCATTTGCATTAAACCTTATTAAAATTACTCAACAACACCGAATTCCTTATTTTATGCAGGGCATTTCCACGACCCTTCACACACAGTTTTCAACACTCTTTTCATACTTAATATAATATGTTCCCACACTCAGAACCAGTTTCTCATGACTGATGTTTCTCCTTGCTCCTGAAGCTCCTATGCTGCTCCTTTGACTTCTCCTTAGCCATCTCCTTTTCCATTTAAGAAATGCTCCAACTCATCCCCAAGCATATTAAGTCTTTTGCATAGGGTTTTAGTCTTCAATCAAGGTCTATGCCATACAAACTCAATTAATGAATAATTGCTCAATAATTCATCTGCAAACTATATTAAACCCCTAATTCATAAATAACCCTCTGTATTAAACTCCTTCAGGCCCTTTCAACTCCACTGCTCTGTCTCTAATTCCTTTTTTTCTTTGGCTTCAATTCCTCTGTTTCTTCTGCTGCCTCTCTGCCCCTTGAATGATGTTTCAGGTGCTCCTCCTTTGTCATCTCCTTTTCCATCAATGACAACATTTCCAACACATATTTGTCACAAATCTTGTTGAGTACAATTCACTCTAATACCTCATGATTTTGAAAAAGTAACCATGATTAATCACTCTAATAAGTTGTCGTCTAGGATACGTATTTTTAGTTTCCCTTAGAAGGTACTATTGGAGAGCCCCCTAAGGTGGACCACTCTAGTAAAGATCATAATGAGTTGTCATTCGAACGCTAACATTATTGACTCAAAGAATCTTTTAGTCATTATATAGGATATTTTTAATAATTTTTTAAGGTAGAGGAACTAGCCAGTAACAATTAGTCATTAAAAACTTTTCACGCCATCCTGTACTCTTAACGAGTAGATCTGTCTCCCCACTTATTAAGTAACCTTTAAGGTTAATCATAATCAGAGCTTACAAAATATTTAGGGGAGGATAGGAGGTCTCGTGATGAGTCGACCTACCATGATCATGAGACCTAACGTGCATGACATTCCTGCTGCTAGTCACCAAGCCAGAGTAACGGCTTTCAGCCAAAAAGCTGGAAGACAGGAGGTCTCATCACGAGCCGGCCTGTTCATCCATGTTACTTCCTGTGAGTGGCACTGCCATCAGCTAGTTACCAAGCCAGGGCAGTGGCCTTCATCTAAAAAGTTAAATAAGCTAACTCTGAATCTATATCTAGTAAGTGGGACACAGACATTTCGTTGGGTCAAAAGACATCCCTGTCAAGGTTATGGACACCTGCGGGAAGTAGGGCCATGTCTATGGTATTAAAGTTAATTGCATACTATGACTTGCTTGGTTATCCTTCTCTTTCCCTAAAACTCATCCTTTTTCTTGGACAATGGTTTTAAGATGATTTGAACATAGTGCCTTGAGTTCTACTCTTCAAAAATCAAGAATCTTTAATGATGTGGTACCCTTAGTGAAGGTTATTCTTTGTACTTGATTAAGAGGAAATGTAGTTTTGAATCCGGATGATAATGACATTTAGATTGTTCAATAAAGAGGTTGTTGACTAGTCCAGGAAAGTGTCACATTAATTTACTTTTATTTCCCTTCTCTGGCACTATAACTCATTTTGATTAGAGTGAAGAATTACTCAATGATGACTACTCACAAGATTTTGGTTGACAACAATGTGTATTGATTGTAGTTGCCTCTAAATACATGCTACATGACCTAGGTACAAGATTGTTATAATAGGTGCATGAAACTTGCGGTATTCGTTTTTTTAAATTGCACCTTCTCAGCAAGAATTTGATTTTCATCATAAGGCTTTGGGCAGAAAAAAAACAAGGGACAAAGTAACAGGTATGTGCAACACTCTTTTCTCTATAATGTCTACTTGTTGTACCTGATCTTGTTACATTCCTACAATTGATACTGTAACGTGGTTGGCAGGCATTCTAATAGTTATGTTGCAGGCTAATGAAGGCATTACAATATCAGGCATCTTCGTCCTTGCTTCCTAAAATCTTTGATGACACACTTATTGGAAGCATGATCTTCAAGCATTTCCCCTACCTTCTTTTATAAGTTTTATAGTTTAAAGGTTTGGCTTGCACGAGGACATGCAAGAAGTTCGGCTTGGGGGGATGTTGAGATGCATTTTTGTTCATATTTTTAAGAGTTTTAGCAAATAACTTTGTGCTTGTACTAAGTGTTTTAATCATTATTAATCCATTATATTGTTAATTAGAAGAATTTTTGAGGAATTCAATATTAATTAATAAATTATTGATATTAATTAATTTCAAGGGTGTTTGTGTAATATTTTCATTAAAAAATGTCTCCTTGTGCTACAGAACTTAAGTAGAAAGACACTAGCATATGCATTTCCTATTATACGAATACTTTCAAGGTGTAATTTGTGGTATCTGCATGCTCTAGTTGTGCTTCCTACTCGTGACATTGAAATGTAGAACATAAAAGCAGTCTTTATGCAATAGAAGAGGCAATGGGTTTGTTGCAGTGATCAAAGCCTCAGAAATTTAACAAGTTATTTTTTGATTCACATGATTAATTATGTAAAGGATGTCCTTCATCTGCATCGCAACACAGAGTTACGTGGATATTTTGAGACCGCAGAAAAAATATGGTGTTCCAAAGACCAGGAAAAATGGGCGTAGCATGCAATCAAAATGAAGGAAATTTTGTTCACCCCAAGAGCCAAGTGTGTGTTGGGAATTTCACTCGAAGAAGATCGAAAACCTGGGATCTAGATGCATCAGTTAGGGCTTCTCAAGGTCAAACGGGCAGTGGTGAAAAAGCATCCTTTGCCTTTCAAGGTAGCAGGGAAAATATCGCCAAGGAGGTTGGAAACCACGTCGACAACGATGGGTACGTGCCCATTATCTTTGGACTGACTAAGTACAATAAGGCTGACATTGATGCCTCCTAGAAGTAGTTCGATGTGCCTTCTGACTAAGAATTCATACTTTCATTGCCACCAGTGATATACACCTTAAGTATAACTTGAAGAATTCTCGGGATGAAGTTATTACCATTTCTAGAGATATGGTGGCTTATGTCCATAGTCTTGGCTGTAACGATGTAGAGTTCAGTCATGAGGATGTTGGGAGGTCTGATCGTGAATTTCTTTACCAGATATTGGTGGAAGTGATCAAGGCAGGGGCAAGTACATTAAAGATTACAGATACGGTAGGATACACATTGCTAACATAATTTGGGAAATTGATCGTTGACATTAAATCCAACACTCCAAGGGCAAGGAAAGTCGAGGTTATTATTAATGGTATTATTGAAAGAGCAGGGAATTCTTCATTGGAGGAAGTATTCATGGCTATAAAATTTCGCGAGATAGATAAATTAAGGGGCCTTTACACTGGAATCAATACACAACAGATAACTATGGTGAGTAATATGGTATATGAGTTTACTGGAATGGTTGTACAACCGCACAAGGCCATTGTTGGGTCTAATGATTGTGCACATGAAAGTGGTATCCATTAGGATGGAATGCTCAAGTCTAAAGGTACATACAAAATTATTTCTCCAACAGATATTGGTTTAAGATGAGCGGATGAATTTGGCATTGTCCTTTGGAAAGATTAGTGGTCGCCATGCCTTGAGGACACGATTATTGCAACTTGGTTATGAGTTGAATGGAAAGGAATTTCTTCGATTCCTCTCCCTCCTCGACCACATTATACTTTGAGAGAAATGATATAGAAATAAATATCTGGTTGGATAGCATATAGTGGATGTGCAACTCGATGCTCTCTTCTTTGTTCTAGAAGCTGTTAACTTAAACAAAAATACCAAGATTAGTGTGAAGGAGTATGTGACCAAGATTGATGCACATAGCTGTCAATAGTGATTATCTTCCGATCATAGCTAAAATATATTTTCTTATTTCTGGGTTCTAATCTATTCAACAACCGAGCTAAAATTACAAGCATGGATCCATTAATTTAGGAGCATCACTACTGCTATAAAGAAGAGAGCTACACAATTGTAGAGGAGGAATGTAATATATGTAGATATATCGTTATAGAAGGCAGAGGCTAAGGGCGTAGAAGATAGGAGATGTTGGAGCTTGTTGTGGAACGCTTTATCGTCAACTAGAACCAGCATTGTAACATTTGTAATGGAATGTGTTTGTTATTCGATTTCTATGAATCCACATTTAAATTATTTGGTTTTTTTCCAGCTCTTTTAATTTCTGAATTGTTGTGTTAATGTAGTTTCTTTTCAGGTATATTGAGCTAGGAGATTGGGCCCATCAATCAGCTCAGATTCTGTAGGATTTATTCAGTCTATTGCTAGAATAATTTATTTTGCTGTAGCTATAGGTCTGCTTGTGTTTGATTTCATTTTCTGAGTTGTGTTTCATTTCCTGAGTGTGGTGTGCTTGCTTCAATTTGGTTTGCCATTTCAATTTCGTTTTATGTTTAATTGCATGAGCTTCAGTAATAGTGTTAATTATTTTTGTTTCATAAATTAAATTAAAAATAAAATTTTAATTAACAAGTGCTTCTTATCAACTCATTTCACAACGGAACATATATTAAGTTGAAGAAATTTAAATGGGAGTAATCATGGTATAAAACCAACAAGGGATCATTTAATTTCATATTCATATTGCTTGGCAGTTATAAATAACTTAAATTATTTTATGAATTGATCTTGGGATTGTAAGGAGGTCAGTTTGCATTGAATATTTTCATACACTTATGATTTCCTTCCATCAATAGTATTTGCAAGCAACATTTTAAGAACTGATTTTAAAGCAGCATTTTAAGTACAAACCTTGAAGTAACATTTTAAGTACCAATTTTAAAGCAGCATTTTAAGTACAAATCTTGGAGAAGCATTTTAAGTATATATTTTAAATAGTTATTTATTTCATGCTTCCATATTCGCAAGTGTAGTTGTAGTTGATTAAGAAGTTTTGCATCCTTTTCCTGCATGGATTATTAATTTGCAGTGTGTTTTCTTGAAATTTCTTATTTCTTTTCCCGCATTATTTTCTTTCTACATTAGATCTAGGGTTTTGATTGGACAAATCCTCGAGGCCGTATTCTGGCATATATTGTGCTACGTCTCTAAGTCTTACGCCCCCCCGGGTTGACAATTTAAATGAGGGTGCAAATCTAGCATTTATACCTCCCAACACCTCCATATTATGAATGCCCAAATCTCTCTAATTTTTAGTAGTTACCCACTATTTTTATCTCTCCTTGCCTTGTTAGTTAACATTTAGTCTTATTTTGGAGTTTAAATGAGTTTAAATCATTAGTATTTTGCATATAAGATTTATTAATAAGTTCTAATTGATTTCTAACTCCACTTATTTCTATGTCACTCAATTATTGGATATTTTGGTATTTTTGGGTTTCCTAGTCTAATTTTGACTCACTTGCTAGATAATTTTCATCTCCTAGTTTAGTTTTGACTCCCTTTTCAACTAGGTAAAGTGATTTTGTAGTTAATTGAGTGCATGTTCTTGAAATTTCAACCTAATTGTAATCGGTTCTTCCTCTTGGTGTAGAATTTATGATGTAAATTTGAAATTGTTCATGAAGTTCTAATAAAAATCACAAGACACAAACCTACTCTAATCCTCTGCAGAATTCAATTCACAAGTTAGAACATCAATCACAAACATGAAATGAGAATTAACACCCAAGCACATGGTATTTTTCCAGGGGAAAATAATGTACTAAAAACCCCTTTTCCTACTTTAATTAATTTTATGAATAAAGATGTATTACAATTGCTTTGCTCAACTGAGAACACCTTGCAACTAAATAACCTATCTCTTTTTTCACTAAGAAGTTCTGACCTACACTTAGTCAAATTTTTCCTATTCTTCAACCCCTATGTCCTTGCGCAATTCCTTGAGAAATTAGGCACTTAATATTTAGGAAATTCTTCCAAAATGATTGAACAATTCCCAAGGTTGATCATCTGACTGCATGCAACACCTGTACAATCAATATTAGTCTATAACTGATGTTACACTACCTTGGAATATCCACCACAACTAGGGAACTCGAATTATCTACATGCACTAGCTATTTTGGGTTGATTTATTAGTTAACTGGATGATCATTGAGTTAGAGTAAAGTGCCACTGCACAACTGACCATCCACTAGTTCCTCCAACAGTTAGAACTAGTTTAACTGAAAACAACTTGAAATAACTGACCTTGATTGCTACAAATTAACAATCACACATGCTTAACTAAAATATAACTCCTCTAAATCAAATTTACTGAGCTAACTAAGTGAAAATATCGATGTCATATCAGTTAATTGCATCCAAGTTTTTTGTTGATGTGGAAATTCAAATTTTCTGAATTTAATCAAGGAAAAATAAAATTGATAATTTCTTGCTGCATTTTTCAACATACCCTCTAAGCAATAAAGGGATTACCAACCACCCATATCTTGCACTTTTGGGACTCAAACTTACCTCTTGACAAGGCCTTTGTCAAATGTCAGCATCTTGTTCCTCTGTGAGAATATAATGTAGCAACATTATCCACCTCTACAAATAGTCTTGCTAATGGTGATATTGGATATCTATATTATTGGATCAATCGTGAAATAAAATATTCTCAAAGATCTTGATGAAACTCTGATTATCACAATAGATCACAATTGTATCCATCATCTGACCAAATAATCCCACAGGTATCTTTCCCATCCAGATCGCCTCACATGTTTCTTGACTTGTAGCCATGATTATGCTTTTGTCGATTTGAGCACCACAAATCTTTACTTCTTGTTGTATCAGGAAACAAATGTGGACTCAACATTGAAAATCTATCTAATGTACTATTTCAGTCCAACGGACTCTCCTCTCAATCTGCATCTGTGAAGCTACACAACTTCACTCCCTTTTTCCATCTGTACCATAGTCCAAACTGGGTGGTGCCTCTGAGGTACCATAAAACGCACTTAGTTGCCTTCCCATATAATTTGGTCGGCCTAAACATATCTTGGTTTAGTTGGTTAACTTCATAGCACATATATGGTCATGTGTTCAAAACATACATCAGTGAACCCGCTAGCTGCCGATAAATGGTAGCATCCACTTCCTCAACAAAATTGGCATACTCCTTTCTCTAGTTGGTCACTAGAGGTGTCTCCATGGGTTTACAAATCTCCATGCGGAATCTCTGTAATATCTCATTCGCACACTTTCCTTGAGAGACAAAAAATTCCCCATCGCCTTACCAAACTTCCAACCCAAAGAAGTGGTGGCATGAGACCCATGTCCTTCATTTCAAATTCCCTTGTAAGGTCCTCCTCTCAATATTTGATCAACTGCTCATCACCGGTTAAAATCATATCATCAACATATAAGAGAATAATAACCAATTTACGTTCTAGTAAGATATGATATCTGTTTGCATCTGCTTCACTTTTTGTGAAGCCCAAACTAGTGAGATAGTTTTCGATCCCAGTGTAGCAAGCACATGGTGCTTGTTTGACACCATACAATGCTCGCTTGAGTTTGCACACATGAGAGTCCCGATAAAATGTCTCAAAACCTTTTGGTTTCGCAATGTATAAGTCCTCCTTAATAAACCCATTGAGAAATATTGTTTTTACATCCATCTGGTACATCTTCCACCCCATCTACATAGCCAGAGAAATAATTGATCTAATGGATGATTACCTTGCTACAAGAGTAAAGGTATCCTCATAGTCAATTCCCTCAACTTGAGAGTATCCCTTGGACACAAATCTGGCCTTATATTTCTCTATGTTTTTTTCTATTGCCTTATTAAACTTGAAGATCGATCTTGAACACACAAATAATTTATATGTCGGTATTTGGACCACTTCCCAAACACTATTATTTAAAATGGATTCATATTCCTCCACCATTGCATCAACCCTTACAATTTTATCTATTTCTTCCTCGAAATAGGATGACTTGGTCTCTACAAGGTCAGTGATTAGAGCCATGTATCCAATGTATCGATCAGGTGACCTTCTTTGTCTCCACAAATTTGAAGGAGCTCCCACATTCTCCTTCACATCCTGCACAAGTCTATCAAATTCCCTGGTCATTTTTCTGCCTTCTTTGGATGGTTCTGTTTGAGTAGATGTCTCCACTCTCTTCTTCTCGATTTTTGGCTACTCCACAACTTCCTAAGGCTCTTCCTTTCGAGCTAAAATCTCTTCTTTTGGTGGGATCTGAAGCTCCCTCTCAAAAGAGCACTACATCGCTTTCTCTTCATCAAATTTTACATCCCTTCACACAAATTTCATTCTGAGGGATGGCAAGTACACACAATATTCTTGAGGAGCTTCTTTGTGACCCACAAATACCCCCAATTTTTTTGTCTGCTCAAGCCTCTTCTTTGATTCTTTGGAGACATGGAAGTAAATAGAGGCTCCAAAAATACTGAAGTGCGACACATCCAGCTTCTCCACAAGAAAAATTCCTCCAATGTAATCATGCCAAGATTCCGATGAGGACTTCGATTCTGCAAATAGAATGTTATGTTGCATGCCTCTGCGCACAAATGTAGTGGTAGGCCTTGTTCATGCAACATAGTCATCACGGCTCCCAAAATTATACGTTTCTTTCACTTTTCCGCCCCATTCTATTATGGGTTCTGGGGTGTTGTCAAATCTCATTGAATGTCTTCTTTCACACATACCTTTTTGAATTTATTCGTCACGTACTCACATCCGTTATCGCTCCTAAAATCCAGCATCTTCTTATCGGTTTCTTTCTCAACCAATGCCTTGTATTGTATGAACTTGGAGAATGCATCATCTTTCTTCCGCATGAATAAGATCCAACACTTCCGTCAGAAGTCATCAATAAAAATGACAAAACATTTGCATCTGGTAGTGGAGACTGTCGAGAAAGGTCCACAGACATCAGAGTCGATCCTTTCCAAGACTTCATGTGTTTTTTTGTCCTCATTAGGGGACTTTTGAGGTCCAAAATAGGCCTCCTAAGGAAATTATAATATAATAGTGTAAATAATAAAATAAGATTAGATTACATCATCAAATTTTATAGGGAAAAAAGAAAAAACTAGTTTTCAACTCATATTTTCAACTTATCTTCCTATGGGTTTACACAAATTTCGAGCGGGAACACTCGTTGGATGCATAATTTGATTTCTCATCCAAGGAGTACCCATTTTGCATACTTTCAATGGACCCTACTACAAAAAGAATGAGAAATACATGAATAACATGATTACAATGATGTTTTTTTGATGTATTTCTCATTTTTCGTGTAGTAGGTTCCACTTTGCTTCTCAAAAAGAGATTTGAAGTGGTAGAACTGTTCAAACACTTCACTTTTCTATTTTATAAAATAGACCCATGTCTTCCTTGTGTAATCATCTATAAATGTCAACATATAATGACTATCAGCTAATGATGGTGTTTGCATTGGTCCACACAAATCTGCGTGGACAATATCCAAAGGTGCCTTTTCCCTTATACTCTTTCCTCTTGGAAATGATTCTTTGTGTTGTTTTCCCAAGATGCAGCCTTTACATAGGATGTCAGGTTTCTCTATGAGTGGTAATCCATTTACCATGCCTTTTCTGTGCAACAAATTCAAACCTCCGAAATTGAGATGTCCAAATCTCAAATTTCATAACCAGTTCTCATCTTTCACTTCTTCTTGAAAGACTTCTTGTGTGACAGCTGCTACAACACTTCCTTCCTTCAAGTCTGATCTAATCTTGAGAGGAAACATCATATTGCTTGTCATATGCACTTTTGCAATGAGTTTTCTACTTGGAGGTATATCCATGATTGTGCACACATCATTCTTAAAAAACACATTGTAGGCCTTTTTCATGAGTTGTCCAATGCTTAGAAGGTTACATTTCAGGCCAGGGACATAATAGACATATGGCATGAACTTCTTCTCTCCCTTATTTTTCAGTATGTTTACTCTTCCTTTCCCCATGACAGAGACCTTGCTATGAATCCCCGTTGTCACTTCAAATTTTACATTTTCATCTAGATAGGAAAACATTGCTATGTTTCCAATCATATGGTTACTACAACCTAAATCTAAGAACCATACATCTTCTTGTTTTTCTTGTGCTACATTACAAGTTAAAAGCACACTTCCTTGGTTCTGATTTTATTTTGTAAAATTTACACTAGGTTTACTACCCATGTCATTTTGCTTATTTCTACATTCAATGCATAATGACTATATTTTTTTCCAATAAAGACATTGGAATTTAGATTTATCATACCTCTGTCCCTGTGCTTGATTATGAATTGAGCCTTGGTTTGAATTTTGATTGCTGCCCCTTCCACTTGTGTTTGCGGGGTTTCTTCTTCCACCTCTGTGTGGGCTTCTTCCTCTTCCTCGGTAGTTTGATCTTCCTTGACCTCTACCTTGACCAAAAGACATTTGTGTCCTGAATGCATGCTCCAATGAGGAGTTTGTTACTCTGTTCAATCTGTGCTTACGAGACATCAGTGATGCATGAAGCTCATCCACTGAAAACTGTGAGAGATCCTTTGTCTCTTCTATGGCCACTACTATGGCATCAAAACTTGATGGTAGACTTCTTAAGACTTTCTCCACTATTCTCCTTTCTTCAAGTGTCTCTCCATGAGACTTGATTTGGGTAACCAACCAAATGATATGTGTGAAGTATGAGTCTATGTTATCAAACTCTTTCATACAAAGAGTTTCAAAAGCTCTTCTCAGCATTTGAATTTTTTTTTTCGTCACCTTTGCCATGCCTTGATAGGTTATTTGGAGGGTATCACATGCCTCCTTATACTTTGCTACTGCTACAATCCTTGGGAAAATACGCTCATGTACTACTTGGAAAATATAGAGGAGGGCTTTGCAGTCCTTCTGCTTATTTTCTCTCAACAAATCTCTTTGTGCTTGTGTCAAAGAATTACATGTTGTTGCATCTGCAGGTTCTTGGAAACCATTTTCCACCAGCTCCCAAATATCTTGTGAGGAGAACAGGACCTTCATTGTAATATCCCAATAATCATAATTCTTCCCATTCAACTGTGGTAGTTGGGGATTAATCAGGCTTGTGCCTGTTGCTGCTGACTCTGTAAACAAAGCCTTCTCACTACTTGAGAATCAACTTCTCAAAACAATCTTTCAGCTTCTTCAGTAAAAAGCGAGCTCATGCTTCATTCACTGAGAGCGTAGACTTGCTCTGATACCATGTTGGAAATTATGAATAAAACACTAGAGGGATCTGTTTCTCCCACAACACAGAGAATGCAAAAATATGTGGGAAATAAAATTCATACACATAGACAAACAATGATTAATACAAGAGAGGAAAAATTTTAAATTTTATTCAAATTTTCTCTATTCTATTCATCTCTCTCACTGAAAACATATGGAAATTACATGTGTCTATACAAAATGGTCAGAGCCTGAAGATTGAATGCATTTTAATGCTGATCAGACTATTAACAACTAGACTCATCCTTCTGTCCGTTCCTTCATTTCTTCACGAAAACACATACATAAACACAAAAGGGCGAACCTAAAACATTATGATTTCTAGCTCTGAAAACACATCACATCTAGCACTGTATCACAAATCACATACCGACGATTTTAAAATTTAACTAGCACGTATACGGGAAAACTTAAAACTTATGATATGTGATTCTGATGTGGCACATATCACATCGCAACACAAAGACTTTAACTTGTGGGTGCTTATCCGTTGAACTCCTGAGCTTGCGATGTGTGCTTTGCCGGTGCATCACGTCGCAAACATAACAAAACAACTTCTGGGTGGTCAAAAAGGTAGGTCTTAAATCTTGTGAAGTGCGGGCTGTGGGCACTTATATGTTGGGTGGTGCGATAAAATAAAATAAGGAAATAAGAGATAACAAAGGTTTGTGGCGGATTGGTGAGTGCGGTAGGGTATATTGGGTTTGCTGAATTGCATTCGTGGAGATTTAACATCCGGTAAAACGTTTAAGAGGTAAACCAAAAATGTTGCGAGCTACAAAGTGCGGGAAAATGGTAAGTCAACATAGAAAGGAAATAAACACAGAGAAAAGGGCTCAGGTACTCTATTTTTTTTATTTTTCATGGATTGAGTGAAAAAGCCTCCAAATTTGCAAATTGGGTTGTGTCCTTCTCTATACAAAAAAAAAAATCAATGAGGTGTAGGTTGTTGCCACTCTTTATTCATGGGGATGGTTGGGAGTATTTCCAACATAAATGGCATCATGTATTAAGAATGTATTCTAATAATCTTCATGACTTCTTGAGATGAAATTCTTCCTACCTGCCATCTGAGACAATCCAAACACACCCTGCCATACCAAGGACTACTCCTACTCCCTCACAAACTAAGTAGTTGAATGCTCCTGATGAAAGTTGGTTTTCTTTATTTGTTTCGGTTTGATCCCATACATATTTATTATTCTTTATATGACCTTCTTTCTTTTTATGGTTGATGGTGCCTTCCTTTGCCTAATGAATAGCAGATTGGTTCCTTATAGAAAGAGGAGAGTATCAGGCTAAAATTTGAAAGCATCAAAAATTGTTTTTTGATAAAATAAACACTAGTTGTCTTTGAGAGAAAAGATTAGATAATACCCAAGTTGAATCCCCCACAGAGTTAGAACTTAAACAGGAGCCCTTCCTTCTGCTATGGAAAATTGTTCTTTCTAAGGTGAAATACTACCAAATACATTTGACATTTGTTTCGATTAAAAACATTACTTAGTAACAAAATCAAGGTGAATAAATGGGAATAGTTTGGGATGGAGGAATAACTAGGTGGCCAGGCATCTTAGAACATTGTTAGACATCATCTTCGACTTGTTTTTCCACAGATTTGATGAAAATTTAACCATAAAAATTATAAATTCTGTGTATTTAATCAACGACCACACAAATTCGATTTGCTTCAGCTAATTTAATTTTCCTTTTCACTCAGAACTCATTTGGTAATTAGATTTTATAGCTTATTGGTGATGTACATTGCCTATTGTTTTTAATATGGATAATCTGAAAACAATTTCTTCAGAATGTCGGTTTGGTTTGGTTGCATAGTAGTCTAACTACTCGCTGGCAACTACAACCTTGAACCCTACCCCAACGTTGCCCTGTCTTGAGTTTCAAGTGTCTCATTTCTCCACTGTCAACTCTGTTGAAAATATTAAAGTCACTTGCAAAACCCTGTGCAGGAGAAATGGAGTACAACAGGGGCAGAATGGGTTAAGTGCACACCACTATGCATTTAACAAAGGTATGGAGAAACTGTAACGATGAAGTTTTTTGTTTATGGGTCGCATCCACCATTGCAGAGAAATTGAATTTTATGGTTCAAACCACGCAATGGCAGGTTCTATTAAAAACAGTCTTATCGGGCGTTAAAGCCCTCACCAACCAATCAACGGGAGTCTTATCCTTTACGCGCTAGTTTTTTTGAGTTTTGAAAGGGCCACGTCATGGTGGTCCCCACAACATCGCATATCGCATGCGCCAAAAGGTCTATGCCATCGCAGCATTGGATCATCGATCATCGATCGTCGATGGATCGCGATGTGATATGGCCCACATCGCACATCGCATATCAGTGGTGCAATGAGTCGGGAAACCAACCTCCATCCGGACCCGAAATATTTATAAATCCTAGTTTATAAATTCCTCACTTGCCGAATTTCCATCACATCACATATCACTTTTGTTATGCAAATTTTTTATAAAAGACAATTCAATTTTGGCTTAAAGTCCAATGGGGCCTAGCACCAGCCAATAGGAAAGCGTTCGCGCGGATTTGAGACCTACTGACATAGGGCTCATTTGTTACACGAAAAGTTTGCAATACAGTTTAATTCCAGGTTGAATTCCGGGTCCAAAGGTTTTAAACTTTGGTTAAAATGTTTGTATGCGATGGTTGATATAAGGTTTCCAAACCTTATTCTAATGTTTTTTTGTTGTTATCGCGCGACCAAAAGTCTTTTGAATTTGGTTATAATTTCATACACGGAGTATAATATATATTATAAACTTATTAAGTTTATAATATATATATCAAATAGTTTTTATTTTTTTTAATCCTGCGTCATATAAATAAAAAAAGCCCGAAGGCATATATGCAGAGTGTGTGTGTATTCTGTGCCCGAAGGCCAAACAAAAAAGTAATAGTAAATCACTGTATGTGCGGTTTTTTTTGGTGAGAGATAGAGTTTTGTTCTATAAGAATTGTGTGTTGAAGAAGTCATATACAGTTTTGTAAATCCCTCAGGAAGAGGAAGAACACCATCCTTTTGTAATGTTTTCTTTGTTAATGAAATAGAAGGATTTTTTGTCATCTTTGTCCAGAAAGAAAGAGATTTTTTTTTCATTCTCTGTGTTAAGAGGAGAATTTTATTCCCACTGTATGTATTTTGGAATATTAAAAAATTCCAACATGGTATTGGAGCTAGTCTAGGCTCTTTGAAGATAATCAAAGAAGAGGAAGGAAGGATTTGTTGCAGCAGTTCTCCAGCAGAGTGAAGGCTCAACAACAATTCAGGTATTTCCCAAAAAAACAGATTTTTGTTTTTTTTAAAAGAGTGCAATCCTTAAAGATAGAGTTTGTCTTCTAAAGAAGGAAAGAAAGTTTATTTAAAAACATAGTCAAGTTATTTGAACATAGTTCAGAGTGCTAGCCATGGCAGGAGCCAGCACAAGCATGCGTATTGGAAATACTCAGCTCCCACAGTTCAATGGGAAGAACTATGATTATTGGGCAATCACCATGAGAGCCCTGTTTGCCTCTCAAGACTTATGGGAGCTTGTTGAAGATGGTTTTGAAGAACCAGAAGATGAAAATGCCTTTAATGCCTTGACACAGGTAGAGAAGGATTCGTTGAAGAGCGATAGGAAGAATGACTCAAAATCCCTCTTCTATCTCTCTCAAGTAGTACATGAGAGTGTGTTTCCAAGGATAACTGCAGCTAAGAGATCCAAGGATGCATGGGATACCCTCTATATTGCCTATAAAGGTATGGAGAAGGTGAAGACAACAAAGCTACAATTGCTGAGGAGAGATTTTGAAACTCTACGTATGAAAAAGTCTGATAACATAGACTCATTCTTCACACATGTGATTGGGTTGGTCACCCAGATAAGGTCTCATGGAGAGACACTTGAAGAAAGAAGGATTATGGAGAAAGTGTTGAGGAGCTTACCCTCAAGGTTTGATGTGATAGTCACAACCCTTGAAGAGACAAAGGATCTCTCAAATTTTTCAGTTGATGAACTTCATGCATCACTGGTGACACATGAACAAAGATTGGGTAGAAATGCACACTCATATTTGGAGCATGCCTTCAAGACCCAAATGTCCTTTGGAAGAGGAAGAGGTCAAGGTAGAGGAAGCTACAGAGGAAACGGTAGAGGCAGAAGACAAAACAGAGGACGAAGAAACAACCCTGCAAGTGGAAGGGGAAGCAATAAAAATCAGAACCAAGGCCAAGGCAGCAGCCAACAAGATGGAAAAAATCAAGCACATGGACAAATGTATGATAAATCTCAAGTCCAATGTCATTATTATAAAAAGTATGGGCATTATGCCAATGAATGTAGGAAGAAACAGAGTGGCATGGGTAATAGACCCAGTGCTAATTTTACAAAAGAAAATATTAGTCAAGATAAGTTGTTTTTAGCATGTAATATGGCTCAGGAAAAGAATGAGGATATATGGTTTCTAGATTCAGGATGTAGCAACCATATGACTGGAAACATCGCCATGTTTTCCATGTTAGATGAAAATGTAAAGTCTCGAGTTACATTGGGGATAGACAGTAAGGTCTCTGTCATGGGAAAAGCCAGTGTAGGTGTCTTGACAAAGAAAGGAGAAAAGACGAGCATATCTGATGTATATTATGTACCAGGTATGAAATGTAATTTGTTAAGCATTGGACATCTCATTCAAAAGGGCTACAATGTTTTCTTTGAAGATGATGTATGCACCATCATGGATAAACCACCAAGCAAACAATGTATTGCTAAAGTAAGGATGACAAGGAACAGAATGTTCCCTCTCAGAATGAGCGCAGATTTGAAGAAAGAATAAGAAATGGCAACAGTGACACAAGAGACATTCCAAAGAGAAGCAAATGATGAAAACTAGTTATGGCATTTGAGATTTGGAAATCTCAACTTTGGAGGTCTTAATTTGTTGCATAGGAAAGGAATGGTAAAGGGATTACCATTGATTGAGAAACCGGATAGTCTATGTGAAGGCTATATCTTGGGTAAAAAACATAGAGAAATTTTTCCATCAGGAAAAAGCATAAGGGTAAAGACACCCTTAGAAAATGTCCATTCATATTTGTGTGGACCAATGAAAACACCATCACTAGCAAGCAGCCATTATATACTGACTTTTATTGATGATTACACAATAAAAACATGGGTTTATTTCTTGAAATATAAAAATGAAGTGTTTGAGAAATTCTGCCACTTTAAGGCACTTGTTGAGAACCAAAGTGGGAAGCACATAAAATTTTTAAGAACTGATAGAGGAGGTGAGTATATCTCAAAAGAATTTCTATGTTTTTGCAGAGAAAATGGCATACACAAGCAATTTACAGCCAGGTACACATCGCAGAAAAATGGAGTTGCTGAAAGGAAGAATAGAACAATCATGGATATGGTAAGAAGTCTGCTAAAGGAAAAACATTTTCCAAATGAGTATTGGGCTGAAGTTGTACATTGTGCAGCATACATCTTGAATATATGCCCAACCAAAGCAGTAATGAACAGAGTTCCTAAAGAATCATGGAGTGGCATAAAACAAGGTGTCACTCACATGAGAGTTTTTGGTTCTCTGGCTTATGCACACATTCCAGATCAGCTAAGAAAGAAGTTGGGCAGTAAGGGGGAGAAGTGTATTTTTATTGGATACAGTGAGGAATCCAAAGCTTATAGGTTGTATAACCCATCCACCAAGAAATTTATTGTGATCAGAGATGTTCAGTTTATTGAAGAAGAAGCTTGGGATGGAAGCATTGAGATACCAGTCAATGTAAAGATTTGTTTGTCTCATGATGAAAATGAAGATGAGATGGCTGAAATACATCCATCATTAGCACCACTACCTCCACCAACATAAGGACAACAAGGGACACCACAAGCTGGAGTAAGAACACCCTTGAGAAGAAATGAGAGTGCTTCTCCAAGCACACCACAAGAAGCAGATTTGAGTGCTTCTTCAAGCACATGTACACCAAATGAAAGAGGAACCAGATTCAGAAATTTGAATAATATTTATGAGCAAGAGGTAGCAAATGAAGGTATGAACTCTTTATTTGCTTTATATTGTCATGTAGATGATCCTATTCATTTTGAAGAAGCTATAAAAGATAAAAAATGGATAGATGCTATGGATGAAGAAATGAATGCAATAGAGAAGAATAAAAGATGGAAATTGGTTGATCTCCCAAAAGGCAAGGAAGTCATTGGAGTAAAATGGGTTTATAAAACTAAGAGTAATGTTGAAGGTAAGATTGAAAGGCACAAGGCCAGACTTGTTGTCAAAGGCTACAAGCATCAACAAGGAAGAGATTATGAGGAAAATTTTGCACCAGTTGCAAGAATGGAAACAGTGAGAACAGTGTTGTCTATAGCAACACAAAACAAGTGGAAGGTTTACCAAATGGATGTAAAATCAACATTCCTAAATGGAGTATTGATGGAAGAGGTTTATGTTGAACAACCTCCAGGCTATGAGAAAAAAGGCCAAGAGCACAAATTTTGCAGATTGAAGAAAGCTCTTTATGGGCTAAAAAAAGCACCAAGAGCATGGTACAGTACGATAGATTCCTATCTACCGGAGAATGGGTTTGAAAAATGTGAAGGAGAACCCACATTATACATCAAGGAGAAATATGGTAAGATGATGATTGTTATCTTATATGTTGATGATGTGAAATTTACAGGTAATGATGATTAAACCTCATTGAAAATTTTAAAACAGTCATGAAAGATGAATTTGAAATGACTGATATGGGATTGCTAAAATACTTGTTAGGAATAGAAGTAGAGAAAAATGAAAATAAAATATTTATCTCTCAAGCTAAATATGTAAATGAAGTTTTGGAAAGATTTAACATGTAGAATTGCAAGGTAGAAATTACTCCCACAGTAATGGGACTGAAGCTCAGCAAAGAGGATAGTAGGAAGGATTTTGATCCTAGTTTGTACAAGATCATAGTTGGCAGCCTTATGTATTTGACTGCAACTAGGCCGGACATTATGAATGTTGTGAGCTTAATTTCTAGATTTACGGAAAGGCCAAAGGAGAAACATTGGAAAGCAACAAAAAGGATTCTGAGGTATGTGAAAGGAAATAAGAGGTATGGTATTTTGTATACTACTTTAGGTATGGTATTTTGTATACTACTTCAGAAAATTCTGAATTGATTGGATATACTGACAGTGATTGAGCTGGAAGTTTAGATGACCGAAAAAGTACCTCTGATTATGTTTTTCATATGGGTTCAGAAGCCATTTCATGGGCTTCAAAGCCTATTGTAGCATTGTCTACATCAGAAGCAGAGTATGTGGCAGCTACAGTAGTAGCATGTCAAGTAGTGTGGATGAGAAGAATGTTGAGGAATTTATGCCAAGAACAGGTAAAAGGCACATTGATTTATTGTGATAGTAGCTCAGTTATAGCATTGTCAAAGAATTATGTGTTTCACAAGAGAACGAAACACATTGATGCCAAGTTTCACTACATCAGGGAATTGGTGAACAATGGTGAAATTGTTTTACAACATTGTAGAACAGAGGAGCAGTTTTCAGACATTCTGACAAAACCACTGGGACAGAAAAATTTTGAATATTTGAGGAAATGCTTGGGTATGACAGATAACCCAACAGTTGAGTTTAAGGGGGAGTGTTGAAAATATCGAAGTCACCTGCAAAACCTCGTGTAGGAGAAATGGAGCACAACAGGAGCAGAATGGGTTAAGTGCACACCACTGTGCATTTAACAGAGGTATGGATAAACTATAAGGATGAAGTTTTTTGTTTATGGGCCGCAGCCACCATTGCAGAGAAATTGAATTTTGTGGTTCAAACCACGCGATAGCAGGTTCTATAAAAAATTGTCTTATCCAGCGTCAAAGTCCTCACCAACCGATCAATGGGAGTCTTATCCTTTGCGTGCCAGTTTTTTTTTAGTTTTGAAAGGGCCATGTCATGGTGGTCCCCACAACATCGCATATCGCATGTGCCAAAAGGTCTATGTCATCGCAACATTGGATTGCCGATCGCCGATGGACCGCGATGCGATATGGCCCACATCGCACATTGCATATCAACAGCGCAATGAGTCGGGCAACCAACTTCCATCTGGACCCGAAATCTTTATAAATCGGAGTTTATAAATTCTTCGCGTGCCGAATTGCCATGACGTCACATATCACTTTTGTTATGCGAACTTTTTATAAAAGACAGTTCAATTTTGGTTTAAAGTCCGATGGGGCCCAGCACCAGCCAATATGAAAGTGTTCACGCGGATTTGAGACCTGCTGACATAGGGTTCATTTGTTACGCGAAAATTTTACAATACAGTTTAATTCCAGGTTGAATTTCGGGTCCAAAGGTTTTAAACTTTGGTTAAAATGTTTGTATGCAACGGTTGATATAAGGTTTCCAAACCTTATTCTAATGTTTTTTTGTTGTTATCGCACGAACAAAAGTCTTTTGACTTTGGTTATAATTTCATACACGGAGTATAATATATATTACAAACTTATTAAGTTTATAATATATATATCAAATAGTTTTTATTTTTTTTAATGCTGCGGCATATAAATAGAAAAAGCCCGAAGGCGTATATGCAGATTGTGTGTGTATTCTGTCCCCGAAGGCAAAACAAAAAAATAACAGTAAAGCACTGTATGTGCGGTTTTTTTTTGTGAGAGACGAAGTTTTGTTCTGTACACTGTGTGTTGAAGCAGTCATATACAGTTTTTTAAATCTCTCAGGAAGAGGAAAAACACTATCCTTTTGTAATGTTTTCTTTGTTAATGAAATAGAAGCATTTTGTGTTATCTCTGTCTAGCAAGAAAGAATTTTTTTTTGCATTCTCTGTGTTAAAAGGATAATTTTATTCCCTCTATATGTGTTTTGGAATATTTAGAAATTCCAACAAACTAAATTATGTCGTCTTCATCTCCACCATTGGATGTTGATGCTGCTCATCCGTGACTTTTCAAAGTCTTTCAAGAGAATCTCCTTCTCTCACATTTTTCGTGAGTAGAACTCATCAAAAACCTTACTAATACAAAACTCATCACTCCTTATCATATTCTTTGAAATAAAAAACTCATAATTTCTCATCATCGTCTTTGAAATAAAAAAGACATCACAGGGAAGAAGCTCAAAACTTAACTTATGCTTAATATTGGAGCATTTGCAAGTAGATATTTATGTTTGATTTTTTTTGTGAAAAAAATACTATTTTTCGTTAATAAAGGTGATTAGAATATGGTAGATTAGAGTTTTTGGAATTCTGTGTAATATTATTGAAAAGCTTTACTTTTTTAGTGAACACTTCACTTATTTTATGGAGGAGAAAGCTGAGCAGATTTCAGAAATTCTAATTTACATTATATATCTGAGTGTGGAAACATTCACCCTGAAGTTATTAAAATAGTTTTTGTTTCTTTTTCTTTTCTTTTCTTCCTTAAATAATTTTTTTTTTGTCACAGATTCATCAGTATACCTTCTGTTAAAATTTCTTTCAAAATTCTATTTACCTATCATATCCCTGATATTTACCTATAATTCCACTCTGAAATCTGTTAATATATCGTTGAATTTTTTCTGAAATATATCTGTCCTAATTCATCAAGAATTACTTACACAAAATTGCTATAAGATCTCTATAGTTCCTTAGTTTATTACTGCACCTAGTTGATATACATGATAGTGAATCACATATCAACCACATATCTGGAACCCCATTTTGTTCTCCAAAACACATAGCTATATGATGGGAGAATGTTTCCATCGAGGGTTTTGGAGTTCTACAATACAAAACTCTTCATTCCTCACCACTCTTTCAAATAAAAAACTACATCAAGCCTCACAATGCTTTCTGGACATTTGAGAGGCCAAAATTATGTTTGATAACAATGCTTTTTGGGCATTTGACATGCCAAAGTTATGTTTGATATTGTAGCGTTTGCAAGCCAAAATTTATATTTGATTTTATTGCTGGAGATGTACAGGTACCCACAAAGGATCAGGTATTATCAATATCTCAATCAGATTATTTACATGCTAAAAAATGAAGCGTCCAAGTTGCCCTCTGGAACAGCACAGGACCCCTTGTCCATTTCTCTTTGCACGGCATGCTTTGTGTATTTGTTTTTGCAGTCTATATTACTTATTGTTTTGAGAGGATGTGGCTTGATAATTAGGTGTAGAGGTTTGGTTTTACAGATTTTGTGTTCCAATTTTAAATAAAACTATGCAAACTTGAGAACTGTTTCACTATTTCTTTTAAGCGGAATTTTTTTTTACCTCAATATCACATCTCAAACAATATTTCAATCCAAATTTGTCAATGAACAATAAAAAATTACCAGGCAAATCTGAAAATATGTGTAAATTTTCAATTAAAACTGTAGAACAGGGGTAAATTTAATACAAATTTTGGTAATTGCAGAACCATATGTATTTTAATTAATGGATCGCACAAATCACATATCGATTCCCATAACAACTCTCTCATATGGAAAAAAAAATTAAAAAAAAAAATCTTATGAATCTTAATTAATGGATAGACAGCGGTTTTTTTCTTCTGAAAAAAAACCAACAAGATTTTCCCCAATGTACAAAAAAAAATTCAGCATTCTGCCAACGAAAATCTTGCATCATCACCATTTGCTTCGAAGTTAGAGACTCCAGGAAAAGAAGGGCGAAGGCCATTCATGAGCTCGCCATTACTCAGACTCCGTTCCTCTGCGATGGTGAGCAGCTTTTTACCGGAAGGCGACCGTTTCACCACGCATTCTTTACGGAAAGGAGCGATTTCCATCGACTGCCCTTTGCCCGCTGCTACCATTTTCGGAAGCTCCATTGCCAACCCCTTTCTGGAGGAAATCAGAAACACCAACCTTGGCCAAACCCGAAAGACAACTTCTCTGCTAACTGCAAAAGAAGCCGACTTCAAGGTACTTTTAATAGCAGAAACGTACTTGCAGAGCACGCAAATCGGAAAATTGTGAGATAATCTCTTGAGTTGTGATTTTCACGCCCGTGATGCGTTGTGCAATGAATTTAAAGAGTGGGCAAGTACTTTTCATTCAATTCATGAACACTGAACAGAGAAGGAAGCGAAAGAAACGTTTATTGCGTGTTCGTTGGCGGAAACTTCCTGGGTTGATGGAGAGCCTCTCTCGAAGATTCCAACAATATATTCGCAATAATGTCTTGGATTGAAAATCTCTGTTCTACCGACCGATGAAATCCGATCTCATATCTCTAACTTTGCAGATAAGATAAATATAACAAAGTGGTGCAGGGAAGCGCGGTGCCCGGCTGGACAAGTTTTAAAATGTAAATACAATAAAATCAGATATCATCTCTCTAACTTTGCGGATAATGTCAATTTTAACTTGCGATCATTTATGATATTCTATATATACATATACAAGAAGGGTTCTCTAAAGACAGGAAACTATCTTGGACATAATATGTTCATTTATGATATTCTATATATATACAAGAAGGGTTGTTTAAAGATAGAAACTATCTTGGACACATGATATGTTGGTTGAGAGAATATCTCAACTACACACAAAATTAGGAAACAATTATGTAATATTCTTTTTTTTTTTAATAAAGTTAAAGTGGACAGAATCCACCCATAGTATTTACCGTGGTATTTGTCCATCTATGGTGCAAAGAGAGCTCGAT
Organism: Pinus albicaulis; assembly: GCA_034641835.2. Classification (NCBI taxonomy): domain Eukaryota; kingdom Viridiplantae; phylum Streptophyta; class Pinopsida; order Pinales; family Pinaceae; genus Pinus; species Pinus albicaulis. Next base: position 9,677,918 of record MU968403.1, on the reverse strand, counting down.
AGGAGTATTGTTTTGAAGTATTAACTTGAAGTAATTGTAGTTTTTAACATGAAGCAAGTCAATGATAATTTAATTTGTTATTTAGTCAATGAAAAGAAATGCCCATTTAAAAGTAAGGTTGAAAAACCTGGAAAAATAACCAATCTATGTAGTTGGAGAAAAATTTGTGATTGGCTTGATCATTAGTGCAGTGATCTGTTGCTGGAAATGATTAGTGCAGTCCTACATTAGTTTTGAACGTCACAAAATGAGAGTTTCATAGCTTCCTTGGAGAGAGCCTATGCTTTTGTGCTAAGCTCTCTGAGCACATGGCTAAAAGATAGCCAACCAAAGGAGAGCATTACCTCTTGTATTTCATGAAGAAGTCACTGTAAGAACGAATTTTCACATTATTTTTCTTTTTTCCCTATGGATACCATTACTTGCAGTTTTTTTATATTTTTGAGGGAGGCTACTGCGAGATATGATCTTAAGGGCCAAGGCTACGAATTCTACATGATTATGGGAGATATGTTCCTTTGGCTACGAATTCCGCATGATTTTTTGACTTGTGTCTTGGAGTACATCGGATATGCATGTAATGGGAACAGTTCAGAAATAAGACCACACTAACCCTACAATAAAAGATATCCCTGAGCTGCACCATCGAAAAAACTCCAAGAAATGCCATGATCCAGAGAGGGCATGAAAGGAATTCTCGACTTTTTTTGCTTTAGATCCACCTATATTCTTTGTTGAGCTTTATTTGCGGACCTGCAGTAATTCCTTCCTTTTACAGTAATTACATCATTCAACAAAGTCCGTATCATTTATAAAGTAAACACTGGAATTGTGGATTGTTCCTCATTGTCTCTTTAAAAAAAAAAAAATTGGGTGGTCAATCTTTGTCAATTTTTCTATTTTCCAGCTCACTTTGGAGGTGGAGCAGATGCAAGGTTGTGGAGATTGCACTGCTCCAATGTTCCATAGAAATTGATGACACTTTTTCCATACCTAACAGTTCTCGTTTGTTTTGCAATGGGTTTTCATGGAAGACATGTTATTTTTATTTAAATTTACAGCAACTACTGCAACTTCGGCTGCCAACAACTTCTACAATTTTGGCCCTAACAACTTCTACAATTTCAGCTTTCTAGAATCTTTTGCAACTATTTAAGATGTGTGTTACATGCATGTAATAAGTTATAACCCTCATTGGGAACCTCAACTTAGCCATGAAGCATGGAGAAATGGGCCACTGGAAGCTTCAAACAGAATTCAAATTTGAGCACAAGGGAAGGGGATTTTTAAAATTGAATTTACTGAAAGAAGATTTCACAATTCCTCCTTGGTGGCCTTGGGTATTTTCATAACTGTGGAATATTTAAGGTATTCACCAGTGCTTTCAGCTAACAGCCTTAATCACCTTAATATTCCTAAAGGGATAAGGTTACCATTAATGCCAGTTGAGATTAAAAATTAGCAGATGGCAAAGTCATAAATTTGAATTCACTTAATGAAATGTCGTAAGGTTCTTTAAGAGATCCAATAGTTTTTAAGCAAGATTATTGTAATTGAACATTGAAATATTGGTACGAAGACATCCTACCTACCTACCAAATTCCCCAGAAATTCAAAAAAAAAAATTAAATAAATAAATAAATCTTTGGTATGAGTTTCAATAATAGTATTAGTAATTAATTGTAACGATCTCATGCAAAGACAAGAACATGTTACTGCTACTCAAAGCTTTTTATTGTAGTATAGAAAACTCTGTTACAAACATCAAAATCTTTCACTAATTGTAGGAAATGTACATCAACAGTTATCTCAACTGATATATCAGAAGTTCACATTAAGATAAGATGATCATGTCACTGTAGCTACTGAGTAATAGGATTAATGAAAAATGTGTGTACGTGCTCAAACAATGAAGACATTGTTTATGAATTGTTGTTATAGTGAACCTATGCTACTATAAAATTATTTATCCTCCAGCTTTCAATGCTAAATAATTATGGAACAGTGTAATTCCACAATATGTATTACCTGTGTTTTCTTCTCATATTTCAGGTCCAAATTATACCAAGAGATTAAACTGATCTGTTATCCATATGCGATAGGATTACCTTCATAATCCAAGTTGTCAAAAAGACAGTTTTCATATATCTTCACAACTACTGATTTTCCCTAACTCCTTTTCTTGACTCGGTTGCATCATTAAACATAGGAAGCACCCCTCTCAATACTCAATATTTCCATATCAATATTCCTATGTCAATATTTTTCCTGTTATCAACCATAATCAAATCAAGAGATACAACCTTAAAAGCATAGTAGAGAGAAAGGTGAAACATAGTTGATGTACTAAGACCCTTGTATCGAAAATATGACTAAGCCATCCATCAAACTACTACAACAACGTTATAATATAATATGATTTTTCCATATCAGAGAGAGAGTAACTTGTCAGAGAGAAAGTGTCATACAAGTGAGTAAGTGCCATAAAACTGAACATGAACTATAGAGAAAACTATACATCATTTTTGATGTGCCAAGATCATTCCAATTATTGAGCCAGAAGAACCCATATATATAAGAATTCTGAGAATAACTTTGAATTTTAGGTTTTTACACAAATATTTTTTCCTTTTCAAGGAACAGAGGCACATCTTGTGGTACAATTACCCCTAAGAAATTCAAAGACAAATTTGGTGAAAAATAGTTTATGCTCTCTAAGCAATAAACATACATCTCTTCTTTAAAATTTACTCCTCTCACTATTTAGTTTATGTTTTCTAAGCAATAGAAAAACATCTCTTCTTGAAAAATTACTCTTACGATTTCAACATTATACTATAATTTCAACATTATACTTTGAGAAATACAAAAATTATCCTTCTGAGCACTGACATCTCTTCTCTAAAAAAAATTACACTTCTTAAAATTTAGTTGCATCTTTTTTTATATTTTAGTTTTTTTTATTTATTACTACGAAAACTACTCTTTCTTTTTTAATTTATATATATAAAAAGAATTTAGTTACATCTCTTTTTTATATTTAAGTTTTTTAATTTAGACAAAAGTTCTTTTCCTTTTATATATATAAAGAAATTACATTTACATAGATCAATCCTCACACTCTATATTTATCGATTCTTCCTACTTTCCGTTAAAAAAAACAAAATCCTATTCAATCCAGTGACTATCTAGTTTTCGATTCTTCCTGTTTTTCACCCAAAAAAACATAAACAAAAATGTTTATGCATGACGATATCACATTTAGTTTTTACATCATTAAACTTTCATTAAAAATTGTAAAAGCGGCTGCAGAAAACTATATAAAACTTCAGTTCATTACCGTAAATAAAAATGCTTCCTGAGGTACATGAATGATGCTAATATCAATGTATATAACATTGTCGAAGTTATACTGTCGAGACTGCACATAGAGGAGACTTAGATGAACAAAAACATATAGATGTTTCTGAAAGACTGTAACGCAGATACCATATAGAATATATTCCAATACAATGGGGATATATAGAAATGCACTAACATTGTCATTATGATTAGACCATTCTAGTAGAGAGAGTCCTCCATCATGTAAAAGTACACTTATGAGAGATCAAGAGAAATTCTAAAACATTTGCTTCAACCATGGTTCCTAGCGATGTATCTTTGAACCTGAAAAAAATAAAGAAATGGTAAGTATGGAGGGGAATCTATATGAACGCAAGGAGATGTAACACAAAAACCCTACCACAATGAGTAGATACCTTTCTTGTTTGGCTGATATCGAACTGTTGGTTGTCGTCGGTACAACCCTGTATCCTATCAACCATCAAGTTCTACTTTCTTGTCGAGGATAACCCTACAAGCGAATTTTTTCAACCATATATGGAAGTGGATAGACTGTGGTAAGCCACAAGATATTAAGTTGCTTGAATAGCCTTCATAATGATGTCTTTAAACCAAATCTCCAAGGGTGCTTCATGTCTGTTGCAATGCATACTTTCGGTTGGATCTACAAGGGGTATAAGATAAAAGTCAATATTGTGCTTCCAAGGTCTACAAAATGATGCTACTCTTCAGCTTTCAACTCAGTACTGTGTTTCCAAGGTAAACCAGGAATTTGCTTCCAATATTTCTTCAAGAGTTAAGGTCTGCCATAATTGCACAGTGACAATGAAAAGAGGTCTGGAAGTTTGTAATGATTCACATAAGAATGCAGAGATGTATGCAAGTCTTCTAGGATTAAAGTGAGATTCTATGATCCACCTGATGAGACTTGTTTGCACAGTTTTGATTTCAAGCAAAGATGTGAATGCACTATTAGTTTTTATTTGACCAACAATATAGTTTATTTTTTCCAGATTAATAATTTTTTCACCTGTGGTAGACAACCCTCAATAGCACAAATTTCCTGATGCTCTACAATCATTTTCATTAATACATCTATCTTATCTGCAACATCCCCTAGACTCTGGTTAGAATAAGGTTTTGGCAATTGAACATTTTTTAAAACCCAAAACAACCAAATGTGGTTAAACATACTATTAAATATAACAAAGAATCCTTGATAGACTTTGGTCATTATCCTTTATAGAAAAGTAACTCTGCTCCCAAACTCAAGTATGAAGATACAACATAATTATAGATAGAAAATGAGTAGCTGCTTGGAAGTCATCTATGATTATAAAAAATTTTGTTAGTGCTTTTTTTGAATAACTTGTACCAACGTCACTTACCAAGTGGAGAGAACTGATATTTGAATTTAGAAAATTAATTTGAACACCTTGAAGGTAGTTAAAAGTAATGGAATAAGTAAAAATAGAAAATAAGATTAAAGCAATACATGGTTTTTTTTTTTTTTTTTTTTTTGGATCTAAGGACTCGTACAGTAGATCATCACTTTAAGACTGAATAAGAAACTCAAGAAATAAATGGTATAATATAATGCTTCTCTTGAGAAATAGTATTTCGAGATGGGTTCGAAGCACAACAATGAAGAAAAAGAATGGTACAGAAACATTTGGAATTACATTGAATGGTAAATTAGTTGAACAGAGCATGATTTATATACAAATAGATATACAAAATTCAAGGTGAATAAATATACATGTGTATAATAAAATTTTGCGATGTCATATAAATGTAAATGATAGTAAATATCTAGTCATATATACATGATGATGCGCAACATCGGCAACACCAATTGGTGTCTATTCTAACCCCACGTTGAGAAAGGCATTCTTTCCATGCAGCACACATTTTCTGATGTGTATCTCTTTCATGTATATGGATTGTTTTTCTTAGGAATTTTTGGATATTTTGTAACAAGGCAATAGTTGTACGCAAACGGTATAGAGGCAATGACTGTGGTGAAAGGAATCTCAACTGTATATCATGTAAAGTAAGTTCCTGTTGTTGAATTTATTGGCAACATTCATAGAGCATGTTTAAATACTGTGAATCCATATCTGTTGGACATGAAAAAAAATAGTAATTGTTAGTGTAAATGGTTGATAAAATTGTACTAATTCTAGAGTTTAGAAATAGTTCAAGCAAGCATAAACTTCTTTTGAACATTAGGAGCATAACCAGTATTACAAGAAATTTAAAAGCAAGTAATTGTGTTTGGAATTTGGAAAAGGTGAAGGTTTGTTTACCGTTGGTTAAGATGTAACAAAGAGTTTATTGTTGGATAGAATGTACTCTTCTATATAGATTTGGATGTGGGCAGTGATTCTTCTTGCTTTCTGCATTGTAGATATGGATTTTCTTTCATTCGTGATATGCGTGAGAATGGAAATGCTGGATGGATTCAAAGGTCTGATAGAGATCTTACTCTTGAAATGGCGATGAACGTTAGACCTTGGTGTTCTTTGGGGTTGATGTCAACTGTTGCTTTATCTAATGTCATTCCTTGTGACTTGTGTATTGTTAAAGCCCATGCCATTTGAAGTGGTATTTGTCGACATGCACCTCTTGTGATAGGGGAAATGGGAACATATGTGGGGTGTGAAATGTCCCATGGTATGTTGAGAATGCAGCAAGATGATGGAGCTTAGTGAAATGAAGTCGCCTTCACTAAGTGGGCCCGCAGGCAAATTCTGGCGCAAAGTCTATTTTTAGACTATGTCTATTTTAGACATACGGAGCATAATTTGGGAATTCTACTTGGAGATTCTTAAAGTATGCGACATGTCGGTAAAAATAGATGAGACCCTTATTTTTAGGACCCGGGCTATTTTTAGACTGATCTCCTAAAAATATGGAAGTCAAATATTATTTACCTTTAATAATATTTTGACTATAAACAGCAGTTTACTCTCTTGGCGCACTTCAGTTTGAGTCATGGAGGTGGCTCATGCAACTGACACAAGGAATCACGTGGTTCCTAGGGTTTGATGGCATCTGGCATGGTTTACTTCAGTTAGACTTCAGTGGCAGAAGTTTTGGAGGAGTTAACGGGACAAATAGTGGAGTTATGTTCTATTATTTCGTGTCAACTAGTTGAGATTAGTTAACTAGCTAATCAACTAGATATGAGTGGGAGTAAATTAAATAATATTTAATTTACTAAATATTAACTCATTAGTCAACTCAAGAACACTTCAGTTCACTACGTTGCATGATCAGTCCTGGGTGAGGATTGTGTCAGCAGATAGATGAAAGGGTAGAGTAAAGCTACTGGCCAGACTATATCATATATTTCATGAATACAGATAGGTGGAGTAAGCTATGAGTATTGCAAAGTTTAGACAGGCTGGTGGTTTATCTATATAAGGAGGCCATCACCTAGCATTAAACACGCAATCAAGGTTGGCTATCAAGTGGCTAATGATTGGAGCAAGTGATTTGCTAGATCTAGCTTGATAGTGTGTAGCATGGGAGGTAGTGCATGAGAGCTTGTGAAGAGTTTTTGTACTATGATTGTTACATGATTTCTCCATTATAATATACACAATAGCTCGGGGGTTTTCAGCTATAGGCTTTCCCCATACATACTGAGTTAATGTGTGATTGATTTGATGTGAGATTGCTTCTATATTATTTCCGCATGTGACAATTACCCGTAGAAGAAGGTGTTATGTATTCGAAATTGATGTATGATCTGGTTAATCTTCATTGAATAAGTGATTTATTCAAATAATTTCTACATGGTATCGAGCCGGCTAATCGTCGAAGTCTGCCACGTGATTGCAAACTTATTTCCTGACAGTAGTCCGTATGCGTCGTGTAGGCCTCCGAATATTCATCCTTTCTCTCTCTCTGGTAAGACTGTTTGTGTCGACGTGGAAGTTATCGACGCCCCTCTTGACTACAACATTCTTTTGGGGTGTAGTTACACCTATGCCATGTCTGCTGTCCCATCCGCAGTCCAGCGCAAGATGTTTTTCCCTCATAATGGCAAGATTGTCATGATTGACCAGCTGACTTACCATGAAACAAAATCTCGGACCTCCCCTAAGTCCACCATCTCTACTATCACCAATAAGCCAACCGTTGATTCTTTGACCAATGTTTCCCCTAGCGTTTACAACGACTCCTCCTTGCTTGGAACTTTTCCTGGTCCTCCTCCTCCTCCTGTCTCTGACCCCAACTTAGCAAATGTTTGCATGATGCAATCGTCTCAGGCTGACCTTTCACAGCCTGCTTCGGCTAGTCAGCAACCTCAATCTCGCCCACTGCAACCTGCTCCTAGCCCTTCGCTTTAGTCGACCGAACCTTTTTCGCCTGGACCTTCCCATCCCCCTCACACTCAGGAACCTCCCTACCCTCCTGAGTCGGTTCCCTCAGGTCTCCACCATATGGGAGTCATCCCTTCTGGTCATTACCCCGCTGGTCAGATACCTTTCCTTGGTCCCCCCCCGGCGTCTATTCGGTTCTCGTCATGCCCACCCTTTCCCTCCCTAATTTTACACTGGGAATACAGTCTCATTATCTTACTAGTCCAGTAGGGACTGCAAGACCACCCCAAACCATACATTGTTGTGACACCAGTGCAACCGATTCCCTTCGCTCCTTCCACTGCTATAGTGTCCCTAGCCCCTCCGCAGGACCCTCCTCATGCTGCAATAGCTACAGGAAAGAAAAGAAAAACTCGCAAGGGGGCATCCAAAGACAAGGCCACCGCACCCGACCCTACCCCTCCCCCACCCGCCAAGCCTTGTGCCTTGTGTGATGGTATCATTCATCCCACCCATACTTGTCCTGCGTTACCCCGTATCCAACCCATGGTTAAAGTCGCGTTCCCTGAATCTACAGTCCCTGAAACCTTTGTTTCTTCCTCCTCCACAACCAAGAACCTAAAGACTCTTCACACCAACAAACATTGTGCTCTGTGTGGTGTCCATGGCCATTATTCTCACCATTGCCCTCACCTCACGCGTTACTGAGCCTATTTAGAGGTAATTCGCGAGTACGAAGTTGAACAAAATCAATCCGCCTCTCCCATCCTTGCTCAATATGCGTCAGGTCTTCTAGAGGATCCCCCTGCTACCATTGACATTCCTCCCCCCGATGTTGAGATGTCAGAATCTGTTGCCCCCCTCCTATACCTATCATCATCCGCACGATCCTCAGAGTACATTCCCTCTGAATCCACTCCATCTGTTTCGCTTGATTCTCCTTCAGCAACATCCTTGGGCTCTTCATGCTTTGACCATATTTTTACTCGTTCTTCTGTCATTCCACCTTATGACCCTTATGTGCGCCTCTCTTCCCATACTGATGATTTAGGCCGCTTTGCAGCGTCATGTGGTTTCCTTGACCTTTCCCTTTCTTCCCATAATCACGACGATACCATTTGTATCTATGATGTCCTTCGCAGCATGAGTTCCCACTCTTTCTCCCATCTCTCTCATTCATCTCCCTCTAGTCAATCTATGAGTCTGAGACTTCCTAACCCGACTACTTCCCCCCATAGTTGTCATTGGATGTCTACTCTTTACTCACGCTGCCCTCATTCTTCCCCTTCCTCCCATTTTTTGTCTTGTGACACTATTCTGTCAGATCTCTCCTCCACTCATTATATTGGATATGCCGATGGGGCAATTCGCTATTCCCGGAATCTCACTTCAGCCGCATGGGCCATCTTTACCCCTTTGCATACCATGGAAAATTTTAGGGGCTAATATTCGCAGGTGGGCTAATTTTCCATGGTTTTTCCAAAAAAAATATTCGCCAATTTCCATTTTTTTATAAAAGTGATTCACCCAAATTTTACAATATAAAATTATTTTACCTTAAAAATCGCCAACATTATATAGAAAATATATATAATATCATTATAAATTTGAATAATTTTACAAATACATCAATAAACATTTTATAGTTTGCATATTAGGGACTAGTGAGATTCACCAATTTTTTAAACTTCAAATAATTTTCCATCCTTAAATTTTCCTATTGCATACCACTCATTCTTTCGAATGGATGCATTAGTAATGCCACCAATAATCGAAATTTGAATATGATGTAGTACGTGGTCTCCTAGTGATGCCCTCTCTCATCACATCCTCCATCTGCATGTTCATTTATATTCCCTGCTTCTTGTCTTACAACTTAACGGTGTCTATCGTGTGCATAACCCTATCCTGTTTAGACAATATTTACGAGTGAAACTTTTAATACGTGAATTTAGAGTCATTTCTTTCAACCATATACCTCAAAGTCAAAATCACTACGTAGATCAAATCGCAAATCATGTTCTAGACTGGCATTTATCACACACAAGACAATAACATTTAGCACCATCAACAAATTGCATAAAAATCACGTATATCATATAACATGTGTTTTTAGAGTCCATCTACCCTGAAACATATGACATGCGCATAGCATGTTACAAAAACAAAACTAAAAAACTGGGGGGGCACCACTTGCCCCTACATAGACACTGGGGGGCACCACCTACCCTACATCTAATCACTCTCTGGAGGATCACGAGCCAACGGCTCTACTCCCACAGCTCGTAGATCACGCACAGTCTGACCGGCCATCGCCATGCGTTGCCTGATACCTCGCCACTCCGAGGGTAGCCCAATACATAACTCTATGTACTGGTCATCTAAATCCTGCCAACCACGCTCTGACACACCAGTCAGCAGCCCCTCACATCTACGACGGATGTCCTCCAACAGAGCGGCCATATCCTCGTTATGTGCCGTCCTCGATCCACTTGCACCTGTAGCTCCAGCTGCTGCAGGTCATCCCATATATCCAGCCGATTTCACCGGAGCTATATCTACAGTTCAAGCCAGTGTTTTTCCCTTCAGAAGATCAGACCTCTGACATTTTCACAAAACCTCTTGGCAGAATAAAGTTTTCTAAGTTCAGGGATGAACTTGGTATCTGTTGTAATGTATCTTTGGATCATAGGGGGGAATGTTAGATGATCCAAAATAAATTTTATCATAGGTTATAATGTTTGAATAAAATAATTATTAATTTAAGATATTAAATTAATAATTAATATTCTAGAATATTTAATAAATCTTTGAGATATTTAGAAATAGAAATTTGCTATTAAAAATTAGGACTCTAGAAAAGAGTCGTTTCCTAGGCTCTAAGTTAGGAGTAAAATTAGTAGAATGGTTAGAAGGACATTTATTGTAAATGGACACTTGTTGATTTTCCAAGTGATCCATAACTAGATTAAGTTAGAACATAGAGCTTATAAATAGGTTAGTTTCCTATTTCAGTGTGTAATGAGAGAATGTGAGAGTGTGAGTTTACGTGTGTAAACTCCTGTAATTTGCTATGTAATATTTTTGCATGATCAATAAAGTTATGTGTTTGAGGACACTTTTTCATTTACAGCGCATGAATTTTATCCTCTAAAACCCCCAAAAAAAAAACTAATAGATCTATTAATATATTATGCCTTAGACACATCCATGCCTTCACTTAAAAGCGGTCAAGCCTACTAAGTGAGTCCTCCGCTCAACTCAATCACATTACAATGGATAATCCTTAAGACTTTTAAAGGCTTAATCACAAGTAATCCATGGGATATAATACTATTGACCACCAAAACCATGTGCTCGAAACCACCACTCTGGATTTTGACTCTTTTACAAAGCTAAGTTTCCCTAACATTCCCCCCTTTAAATTTGATTGGGGAAATTTTCATTTTTTCCTCCCCTCTCACATAGTTCTACTCCAATACTTTATTAGGAGGGGCATGCATGCCTAAGCATTTCTTACAACCATATGCCTATTTACAAATTTCATCTCCAAATTAAAAAAAAATTCTTCAAATTATTGCTATGTAGCACTTATGTCACGATTTTCTCGCTTTTGCACACTTTCTCATACCAGGTGCTCTTCTCACCATATCCCACTTTGTTCATGTATACAACCATCACCTATTTCTAAAGGCCACGATCTGTTGAATTTGATACCATTGTTCAAAGTAAAGATAGATTGAGAGAAAATAATCATAGCAACAACAACATATAAAACACATGAGTTTTATCTTGGAAAACCCAAAATTGAGAAAAATCGGCCAATAGATCTATTAATATCTTTCGGGTTAAACATAGTCGCCCTTGACCTAAAAGCATCCAATTCAAGCAACATCCTAGGGTGTCTTATTGATCCCTTTTCTCAACTCAAGCACATTACATTGGAGAATCTCCAAGCATTTTAAATGCTTCATCACACCATGGGCCACCAAAACCATGTTCCCGAAACCACCAATGTGGACTTTGACTCTTTTATCGATTCAATTTTACCCTAACATACTTGTGCTTATTATTCTAATTCAACAATTATGCTTTAATCATGTCATCTCATGCAAGCATTGATTATGGAAAAGTATATACTAGTATGAACCGAATTTGACTATGCATTAATCATGTTCTTGAAATACATATTTTTACGTCATGGTTGTTTTGATATTTAAATTTTCCAAGATCAAGGTATCGATACTTTAGTTCATTATGGAAACTGATCAACAATTATAGTTTTTAGAGGCCTTCTTAATTGCACAATGCATAATCACAAATTATACTAGTGTCATTTTTAGCTAAATTGTAGTGTTACTTCTTAAAGTGCAAAACTATTTCAAATCAATATTTTTTAAGGTTTTATTGACCTTTACCAATTGTAAGACTTTGGTCCAAATTAAACTATTTAATATTGATTTTGCTAGACTACTTCCTTTACATGTTTTTTTCCTTCACAATTTTAAAATTCCTTACTTCTTCTATTACTTGATCCAAGGGTCTAAGGCTTATGGAATCTTTATGCTTTAGTGTCCCCGGTGATCTTAGAACCATTTCAAAAAATCACTACCATAGGACCACTATATTCCTTGGAAAAGGATATAAAGTAATATGTTTCTTGCACTTTTTTCTTTTATTGGAAAAATCAGGGTTGGAAATTTATTGGGTTTAGATTATAACATTGATTATAACCATTCAAGTCTCAGGTTGTCTATGTACCAAGAACTTATTAACACCCTAATAATATCCCTATTATGTTAAATGGAATAGTCATTTTCTATGTCTTGGTTTTGTTTAGGAAAATTCTAAGCCTTGACAGAATTTTTTTGTTTCCCATTTCTAAAACTAGGGCTTGAATATTGTATTCATTTTTCAAGAATGCTTTGTTTTCTCAAATTTTGTTCTATAGTGTTTAATGCTTTGGGAATTTATAAACCAAATATAATAAAAATATTTATAATTTATCAATTCCATCATTACATTTTTTATTTTTTTTCAAACATACTTTGTCTACTTAATTTTTATTTTACACATTGTAAAGTTTATTTGCAATAACAATGTCAAATTGTAGCATACAATTGGTAACCCAATCTTCAATATCACCATCAATAGTTGCTTCCTCTTCTTGCGCATTTCCTATCCTATACTTTTATTAGCTTCCACTCACATTACTTCTTAGCACTAATTTGGGGAAAGAATCCATTTGAACCATTTTGTGCAAGGCCACACTCCATTACAATTGTCAATTTTCTATTTTTTTAAGGATTTTATTGATTCTTTACTTACCAATTGTGAAATAGTGATACTTTACGAAAATAATGGTATAATATTTTTTTATGACTATTATGCACATGTTTATAAAATTTAAGTTCTAATTCTTCTACATAGTTTAAAGAGCTTTTTAGCTTCTCTAATATGCCATTCCCCATGGCATAGAACATATGGCCACCCACCATATCATTGTTATGTTCATGTTCAATTATTAGTGATTACATGTATATATACTATGGAGTTTGCCTTTATCCTAGAACAACGTTGAGTGTTAAATAACTCTTAATTAGCACTTAGAAACACTTAGAGACAATGTATTACAATATCTAGAATTATAAACATGTTAAATTTTACAATTATCTCATACATATATATATCCAGTAATAAAACAAATGAAAATGTCACAAAACCCTTCCTGATACATAAATCTTTAACTAAAAAACTATAAATTATAAATGATCTTAATCAACTCAATATGCAATATGCAGTAAAGACATCATTATTGTATTTACTTTATTTTTAATGATAATAATTTAAAAATAAAATAATCATATTACAAATATTATATCTAAACACTATTCAAAGCCAATTTTTTTTTCCCACCTACATATATATATAACCAAATTAATTTACATTATCAACAACATTTATATTTCTAATCTAATGATCATGGGTAAGATTCATTTATTATTTATTTAAACCTTTTTCAAAGAAAATATTATATATCATCTTGCCAACTTTATTTTATTTTAAATGTAATGAATGAATCTTAAAAGATTGATATTGTTGTGCCAAAGTTATAAATTTTCATACATATATATATTAAAAATTTTCATTAATTATTTAAAATAAATGAATATTAAAAGATTGATATAGTTGTGTCAGATTATAAATTTTCATATATATAAGGTTTTTATTAATTATTTGAAATTTATTAGAAATGTATTTAACTATATATTTTAAATATTTTAAAATATTAAATTTATTTATATATTACAAATAATTTAAATAATAAAAAATATATAATTTTACTAAAAATATATATTATTAAATTTGAAAAAAAACCAAAATATAAAATAATTAAATTATATTTATATATAAACAATAGATTAAATCGTTAATGGATAATGAGGCAGATAAATAAGATGAATGATGTTACACATTGTAAGTGTAAATGGATTGAGTTAAAAAAAATAAAGATGTTTTTCTGTAAGTATAACATTTTATTTATGAGTGAGTTTTTTTTTTAAATTTGTATGGTTATTTTTCACTCTAAAATTTGAAATTAAGTTTGGATTTATTGAAACCACAAATTTGAAGAGTGAATTTTTTATAATAAAAAAGTCACAAAAACAGAAATCAAAATTTTACTACAAATCAAAAAACCAAATCAAAATTTCACCACAAATCAAATCAAAATTTCAGACCATTCCAACCAAAAATCTCCCAAAAAAATCTCATTGCTTCATATGGATTGTTGTTTATTAAGTTAAAAATGTGGGTAATCATGTACTTGTAAATAATTGAGGGGGACAACACTGACAAACATTATATACAAACATAAACCATCAAGATATTATTATTATTAAAGTACGGACATTCGTGCGCAGGTAGATATTAAGGAGACACAACTACATAACATAGCAAGCAGCGGATCCTGAAGATATCATTATAATTGTGGCTCGTGATATATGATGGGGATGCGGTGGGACATCAGTTATGGGGCCCTGGGTACTGACATTGCGTGTCCTTTAACTTCTCTTTCGTCTGGGTTGGTCGGTGGGTGTAGGTTTTGAAGTTTTTAAAAATTAAATAAATCAATTTTAAATTATCGATGGTAAAATATTTATTTTTTATTAAATTTATTTCTTTTTAAATTATTATTTTTACTATTATTATTATTTATTTATTTTTAAAATAAATTATAATTTTCCAATTTTATTTGGATATTTAATTTATGTATATTTAATAATAATATTTGACTAAATTATTTTAATTTATTAAATTGAGTTTGCAGTATGTTTTATAATTGTTTTTTGGGGCTAAGAGTTCATGTTCATCTGATGTAAGGAAATAGAAATAGGTTAATGACACTAGAGGTCCCGACATTTGGTAGGGGTGAAAGCTTGCCCCTTTATGGACCACCATCCGGGTAATTTTACGTGACATGGTTTTTCTTGAATAATAATAATGAGTCAACCTACATTAGCAAATAACAACCAATGATAATTGTCTTCCTTATTGATTTGACAACTGAATTATGATAAGTTTTTCAATTGTTTAAAAATAATAATAATAATAATAAACAAATATATATATATATATAAACACAAAATATTTAGATTATGCTTTATCTTTAAATATTATGTAGATTTTTTAAATAAAGAAAATTCTAAGTAGTTTTATTATTAAAAATTTCCTTGAATATTTTGTTTTTTTTTTGTAAAATGTTTTTACATTGCAATAGAAAATATTTACATCAAATATTCAAAATTATTGTCTCCTGAGTGCCACCTTGGAAACCAAACAAGAGACAATAAATCAAAGACTCAAGAATTTACAAAATTAAATGATTGCCCATAATTAACAAAGACCGATGTTGCCCCACCTAGGGGGAAACCAACAACAGGAGGCTAAAATGCTAGCCTTATTGAACTGCAAGGCTTGAGCAAACAAGAAAAATAAACTAAACTTAGAGTTGAAGTAAAACATAACTATAGCCCTAAGGGCTAGCTGGAGAATCCAAAACTGAGATAAAATTACAGGAACTAAAGCATGAGGATGATAAAGAAGTATCCAGGTTAATATGTTGTTCCTCAACCTTGCATGGTGGAGGAACTAAAGGACTAGGTGCAGAACCCATCACTAATATCACTAGCCAACATTTTGCGTCAAGTGTGAGGTCTCAGAGTTCATCTAACATGTATCGAGGATCCGAGGAGTAATGGCTAACATGATGTTTGAATCAAGGGTGACCTACAACTCATGGCAGATTTCTTCCTCCACCAATCAAATTTTCTCGTGCATGTCTGGGGGCATGCTAACATAGAAGCTACAATTTGAGGATTCTTCTTGAAGGCACACCCTGGAAGCCCCTAGAGCTCGATGACCACCATTGTCACGTCAACAACAAGCTATCTAATATGTTAAGGCTACTAGAGGCAACAAGACTTCGCATGGACTAGGACTAAGGTGAGAGGGGAGCTTCATGAGACAACGATGAAAGAGAGAAACCATTTCAAATTTCCAGTGAGGCTGCACCAACTTTGATCAAGGGACAATGACCTCCCCTTCTGAGAAATATGATACCATAAGGGGGAAACTCATCGATAATGATGGGAGACAACCCACACATGAAACCAGGTGAGGTCCATGTATATGGTGGGCGAAAAAAAAAATTGAAGGAAGTGACGAAGGAGAACACTGGTCTAGCCACTAGCCTGAGACAAAGAACATGTTAGGGAGTTGATGGATGTGGTCGACGCATATATCATAATATTTCTAAGGGTCTTTTCCCTCCCAACTTAGGAGGTGGGGCCACTTAAATCTGCCTCGAGGGAGACACATTTACATGAAGTGGCATGAGGAGGGCATGTTGAGGCCTCACCCCATTTATGTCACCACATGCCACCCCATTAAGGTATTGATACCCTGAATTGCAATTTTTGGGCATTCTTATTTTAATGAGGAAGTGGGGAAGGAAGACTAGGATGAGTGGCTAAAAAAAGAGTGTGTAGCCCAACATTCATCAGCGAATTGATTTGTGAACCTATGAGCCGATCTATGAATATTTGAGGCAATGGAAATAAAAAACCAAGGAAGTAGTTAATCAATGAGATTCATGAACTTTTGGCAAACTTGAGAGTGGAGGATCCATGGAGGAGCTTAGTGATCGTGGAAATAACAAGATGAGAGTCACCTTCAAGGATTAAGCAAGTGATATGAATATGTAAACTTGGGAGTTTGTGGTGAAAATTGCAAGTGAAATGTTTAGGATTTTAGGCAATTATGCTAATTTCATTAACACATAAACATTCTTTTAAACTCAGTTTTGAAAAAAATAAAGAAGACATCAGTACCATAACAATATACACAAGACAACAAATGATCAAGGAGTTCACCCCTCCTGTGCTACATCTCGTGGTCCAACTTCCAATGTTGGGCCTCTTTTATTATGCTCAAAAATATGTGCTTACATCAAGTTAAAATGCTCAAAAGGCTAAAACAATGTCTCTAATGGCTCTAGAACAGTAAAAAACCCCTAACTGGGCTCTTTCTGCACTCAAAAGGGTAAAAAGTTGACTGAGTTATGCTTCATAGAAGATTTTCTACTAACTGTCCTCCAATTCGCACTCACCTACTAACTATCCTACATTTTCTGCTTTTTGCAGCCATGTGGGGTGACAAATTTACCCCGCACTGGTGATATTCTCGTCGGTTCAAGTGCAATTTGTCGAACCCTTAATTTTCCTATGTCAACCATGAATCGGATAAAAGGATGCTACTTCGTGCATTATGGGTCGTTGGATGCAGAGTTTGAAATTTCTCCCGCCGAAAACCTTGACTACACTTTGAACCCTAGTATTGTCGGGTTGAGTTCAGGTTGGATTCCTCTGTGGTTCTCGTTAGTTGGTTGGCTTAAACGCAATGTTAAACTTGAATTTCCAAATGTATGCACATGTCATGGCACAAAACCGCCATAACACTAACCGAACCTCATATGGAACTATAGTTTTGGGGTGGTTGGTTTTTGGATCCCTGCATACTCCAGACCAAAACTTAACTGCATGCTCAAAACCGTGCCATATGAAAATTATGAGATTGTCAGTGGTATGGCTATAATTGTGCCATGACATAAAATCTCACCCTAACCTCCCATTTCGTTCACATGTCATAACAATAAGCTACTGGTTGAACTGACCGCCCGACATAACCATGACCGCACCTCCGCATGTTCACATGGGCCGTGACAAGTGTTGACCTTTGGTTTGATAATGGTTAACAAAACCCACCAAAACTTTGGTTTAATATATATGTTGGGTTTGATATATTATATAGTTTGGCATTTGTATCACTACCAATATAAATTATGGTTCATGAGTTTTTGTTATGTGTGTTTAATACATGGTATGTGGTGTATCATATATGTTGGGACCGGGGTTAACTCTAGACCATGTCTTCCCGCCACGTAGTGTGGTTGGTTGGATTGGGGTCTAGGGTCAACCTCGGTTCCGACCCCCGACAACTCCGCCAACCAACCTCAAATATAACTTTTGAACTATAGTAGTCAAGGGACACCATAGGTGGTTGGGGGAGGGCTTCGCTAGCAGGTTGTTGGTCGCGGTTTCGAACCTGGTGGAGGAAATTTGACCTCATAACAAAATTTTACATGGATATTAGGAGGCCACGTGGTAGCCAGGGATTGGCCCACATGGCAACTCATGTTTGGTCCACACCAATGCCACTTGAACCAATAGAATCTCACCAAACCAAACCAATAAACGATGGACACTTGTCATCCTCCCATTGACTAGCAGGAGGTATAGTCATTATTGGCTTTATGGGGCCCTGACCCCAGGGTAAATTTTAGGGGCTAATATTCGTAGATGGACTAATTTCCATGCTTTTTCCAAAAAAAATATTTGCCAATTCAATTTTTTTCCTAAAAATGATTCACCCAAATTTTATAAAAAAAAAATTATTTTACCTTAAAAATCGAGAAAAAATTATAGAGACTATATAAAATAATTAGAAGTTTGAATATTTTTACGAAAATATCACCAAGCATTTTATACTTTTGATATTATTGATTAATATGATTCACCAAGGTTTCTAATCCTTAAGATAAATTTCCATCCTTAAAATTTTCCCTGCCTGACCTAGGTTCAGATAGTCTACATAATCCAACAAAACCCACTATTACTGGCCCTTTCGGCAACAATCTTCTTGCGCAGAATGAAGTCTCATCCAAGGAAATATAAGGGGATGCTAAAACTAGTTTTTTTCATCCAGAGGGATAGAGGAAATTGGCTTTAGGGATTTTCCTTCTTATCATAGCTCCGCAGGTCAGAACTATCAATATTACCAGCGCTGTTCAACACAACTATTGAACTTACTCAAATACTATGTGATGTTAACCCAAAAGTCCTCATTGACCTAGCACACAACATTCCCAATCTCATCAATGTCCCCCTTAGTGAGGACCATGTCTTGCGGACCAACGGATTTGTCAAACTTAACCTTCTTTCACGCACCACCGTATTGTAGTTGCCTTCTCTTTGTGGTAAACTGAGAAGAAGGGTTGAATGGATCTGTGCCCAGATCACCACCAATATCATCATCCCCACCAGTCTTCGGAAGCTCTACTTCAATATATTTTTTCCCAGTTGGCGTAGTGAAATTCACCCCACTTGTTCCTGTCGTGGATGTACCTTCCTGCTACGGAGTTAACCAGTTATCCAACTAGCGATTGATGACGGTTTCGACATCTTATTCTTCAACCATGTACAAGAGCTTGTACCATATGTCCTCAAGGTCCTTCTTCGCCTGTATGTGGATATGGTGGAAGTTCGCTTTGAATTCTGCAATTTGTCGATATTGTTTGACAATGCTTGGTGATAGTCGAGGTGTTTGGCTGATCACCGTCCTTAAACTCATTTCCACACCAACCCATAAAAAATTATTAGACATAACCCTTGCTAGTTCTGTCGAATGCCATATCGAAGAATATCAGCTTGCTTCGTAGAGGTCAGGTCATGCAACATTGAACTACGACCCATCAGGTTCCCGCTATTCCATCAAGGAAATTAGAAGTAGGAGCCACACGTAGTGGAACTAATTTCCTTCTTCCTGCGCGGCACGACAATATTCAAGGAAATCCTGACATAAATAGCTAGCCCAATTGTATACCACACCCTTGGTGCACTCCCTAGCTAAAGAAATTACAGAGGCGAAAGCCTGCTCTCCGCGGCTCTTCCTCATGATTTTTCATGCCAAGATGTGCACGACGAAGCACACAGTTCTGTCAGAGATAGAACTGATGAAGTAACCCTAAGGTCCCTTCGTAAGCCCGTATTCATTATTAATTTGTTCTGCAAGTTACATGTCCTCGCTTTTTCCCACAAAATCCTTCGTAGGGTCCAATCCTTAACAGGGAAGGATTGTGATTCTATCTAGACTCCTTATATAGATTTAGCTTTTACAATACCATGGTCCAAAACCAATGGCGTAGTCCAACATTCAAAAAAAATCCCATCCCATTACATAATTAAGGGGATTTGACCCACCCTAAAGCCCCTAATACCAAAAATATACTTTGTGTTGCGCGCTCCGCTGACTATGCCCATACTTTTCCACGTGTATACGCGAGTTCAGCTAGACTTTTCCGCGTATGCCATTAAAATGATTAAAAAATATATAAAAAATCCCTAATTTCGCGCTGGGTTGATGGTTACTCAGGTAGTTCAACCACCCCAGCCCGTGGCCAACTGTTTCCAACTGCTGAAACTACTTGGAGGGACTATAAAAAGACCTCATATGTATGGCCTAAGGGAGGGGGAGAGAGAATTATTATTATTATACTCTGTTGGTTCCCTATCCAAGTCTGATTCCCCGTGCCTCCTGCACTTTCCCAGTTCATTTCAGGAAACCCTTGTTTCCTTGAGATACACATCCCTTTATATGTTATCTCGTATGCACCAGTTTGGAAGGAGTCTTAGCGAGGCAAGGGCTGGATGGATCCGGACGACGGTTTGCGAAGGCCTTGGAAGGATCAGGTGATCTCTCCACGATTACTTTTGTACGTACTATTTATAATACAGAAGTATCATGCTGTTCCCGAAATAAACGTGTTAGTGTATGCTTTAATGTATGAAGAATATTTGTTATACAAGCATTCATTATGATTTATTTAATGTTTTATATGAATCTCACTAACGTATAGAGTAGATATATGCTGTACAACTTGTCCTTTCTGCTGGTTTCTTCTTGTATTTCAGGTTAAGGAGGAAGGACGGTTGCAGGGAGTTTGGACTCCACGTGGATCTACTTCAAACGTAGGACCAACGGGTAAACCTCTCATTCTTCTCTATTTAGTTTTTATGAATGTGCATGATTGTGTGAGTCTCTGTTAAGTAGTACGCCCCTGCTCTGTGGAGGTTGAATCCCAACCAACCTCTAGGGTGTTAATTCCCCGAAACAGAACTGGCGACTCCGCTGGGGATCACATTCTTGTGATTCTCCTGTTGGGTTGTTCAGCTGTTTGGTAGGTTGCCAACAGTTTTTTCTGTCTTTTACAGTCCAGTTTGCTTTCTTGCAGTCAGTCTGAAGTCTTGGTGTCTTTCCCAGGCTTGTCTTTTTTGTTTTTCATTATCTTTCTTTGTATACGCTCTTTTGTCTGCACACAGTCGCGTATACACGTGAGTTTGTCTAAAGGGACCCGCATATACGCGAGTTTCCCTTAACACAGACGCGTATACACGCTGGTTGCATAACTGCAAGGTCGCGTATACCTAGGCAGATTTTGAATTTTTAGGATCCTGGTGTTTTTGGTCCTTTCTGGCTGTGGAGGCCTGTGTCTGCAGAGTCTCTGTACTTACTGGAGTGTGAAGGAAGTGGTTTCAAGTCTTGTTTCTCTTTCGTTTGTTCGAAAACTAATCTTTTTGGCAAAGTGTTCTTGTTGGTGCTAGCACTCCTGGATTGAGTTCCAAGATCGCTTTCTGAGCATTCTTGGCTGTTCTGCTTTATCAGAACAGAGAGCTTCTGCTCACCGACTCGCTCCTATCTTTGTGTTGTGCTTTGCATTGCGTTTTTTGCTTTGTTTTCGATTGGTTTTCTTGAGTTTCATAGGCTAGGGTTTTGTTGCAATTTTCGAAGAAATTTTCTTGCTTCTTTGGAGTCTTTTGTTGCAGCAAGTTTGCACTATTCGTCTAGGCTGCTTGGCTGAGTTTTTGGTCTTCCATTTCTCTTATTGATCTTGCTATCATTATCTTTATAAGGTTTGGGAGCATTGTTGAAGTTTGTGCTTGAAATTCGGTCTCGTTTTGGCTTGAATTGTGATAGTTGTGCTTGGTCTTTTTGAGCTCTTGTTTTATAAAACTAAAAAGCCCAAAAAACATTCGTTTTGCTTTTTGTTTTTGCATTTCAAAAACTCAAAAAACATTTGGTCTTGTTTTTGTTTTTGTTGTTGCGTTTTTCATT
Organism: Pinus albicaulis; assembly: GCA_034641835.2. Classification (NCBI taxonomy): domain Eukaryota; kingdom Viridiplantae; phylum Streptophyta; class Pinopsida; order Pinales; family Pinaceae; genus Pinus; species Pinus albicaulis. The sequence continues at coordinate 9,655,731 of MU968403.1, read as the reverse complement.
TTCGTTTGGCCATATCTTTTGGAGCTTTTGTGAAGTTTCTTGCTTCTAGTTTTTGGTTTGCTTTCGAGGAGAAGTTGTCATTTGATTTCTTTTTCTTGTTGTCAAGTATTTTTGTTGTCTTATATTAAGAGTTCTTGTTTCAAGAATTGGCTTTCTGGACAACAAAAGATGAGTTAAAACTGAAGGAGCTTTTTGGGAAATTTCACCTTGTTTCAAGGGACTTTTTTGCATCTTAGAATTTACATGCTTGTAGTGATTTGCATTAGGTGCATTGAATCATTTAGTTAGCTTCTTAGTTTTTGTGAGTGCGAGTTTGTAATTCGAAAAGAAAAATACATTTTTTAGTCTCGTAGAACCTGTATAGAAATTGCTCTTCATCGAAAGACAAAGAACTGCATGTGCATGTAGTCAGGTTTTTATTAATTTCTTTTGCGTCAAAACACCATTGGTTTCAATTCCATATCCTTGTGACTTAATATAACAACCCTTAAAATAAGCGATTTAATCTAAAATCAACTAGCAAGTTTTACTAAGTGTCAATCACCAACTAGCTAGGTTGTAGGGCCTTGGAATAGGTGAGAGGAGAGTTAACTCTCCAAGGCCGCTCAAACAAACATAGAAGTTGATTAATTGAGCGAAATCCAACTCCGTGAGGTGGATTGGGAAAGCTCTCATCCGAGAGTCAAGCGCGAGGGGAAGTGAAGGTTGAGAAGAGGGATACCCCCCCTCCGATTAGCTGAATCTGACCTCAAGACCGTTCCGCCCAGCTTCTGATACGGATTGGTGTCCATAGTTGCCGTTCCTAGGTTCCACACAGGTGACTGCGGGGGGGAATACCCGTGGTACCCGAGGCAGACGTCGCATCACTTTCAGCAGTACTTCTGGGGGGTGCCCTTGCGAAGCTTGGGTGCTTGAGCCGGCAAAGGCTGTCGTTAGGAGGTCGGCGTAACTGTTTCTGATACCTTCGCTAGTTGCTCTGGGCCCTAATCATCCCAGACTGCTTTCGGAAGGCCCTATACTTCGCTTTCCTGTATTTTGGTGTCCGGTCCTCATCACCCGGAGCGGAAATACTTGAAGGCTGTTTGCTTGCTGTTTCTCAGGGATTTTGATTTTAGTGAGTGCTCTTTGCTCCTAGCTTACCTAGCTTTTCACTTTTCTTGAGTCTAATATAATAAATCTGTAAAAGTGGCTGATCAAGCGCCTCGACGTTCGAGGAGAATCCGGGGGTTATCTCCCGAGAGTGCAGAGCCTTCTTCGAGAAGGCGTAGGAGCGATTTAGCAGGTGGTTTTCACCCTGTAGAGTCTGACGCTGTGGAGAGAGATCCTCCACTAAGGTCCGAAGGTTTCGTTGCTGATTCCGGTGTCGGTTCCGAGAGGAGCGTTCCGCTCACCTCGAGAGTATTGTTTCCTCAGGAAGAAGATTTTCAGATAGAAGATATACCTGAGCCTGCAGCTACAGGTCCATCTCCTCTTCCTCCCGATCATCCGTTTGTTATTCAGTACGTCGGACCGGAGTCTGAGAGACCGCCGGATCTTCCATATCTTTCTTATCTTTCGATGGCCACGACTGGGAACACGGCTTCTACCGTGAGTGCTGCGGGCATTCAGACCCCTGCTTCTGTCGAGGCAGGGGGCACTCTAGCTCTATCTTCGATTGCTTCTAGCACTGCTATGTTTGGCTCTGGGTTCACCCTAGCATATGCTTCTCAATCTGGTCCTTTCGTTTCAGGGATGTCCGTCGCTGGAAATCCCTCTTTTTCCTTTACCGCCGGTGCAACTGGATCTACGCCCATGTCTAACATGGCTAGTGGATCAGCTTCGTTTCAGGGTTTCCCCTTTGGGACTGGGCATATTCCCAGTCCCAATCCTTCTTTAGGGTCATTTCCTTTTACGTCCCAGACCCAGAGTTTCAACCCTTGGTCTGGGGGGCCAAGTTCGACAGCTTTTATGGGATGGAATCCTATGTTTGCAACGTCGGGGGCAGGGAATCAGTTCTTCGCGAGTCATCAAGGGAATGCTTCTTTCCCTGCATTGAGTGCTTATCAGTCTTTTTCTCCTCTGTCTAATGCGTGGAACCCCTACCAGGGGCTTTCCTCTTCAGTCAATACTTCAGCGGGGGGAACTAGTCTGGGTTTTGGTAACTCGGCGTGGGGAGGAGGTTCTTCTCCGTTTTCTACGGGTCCTTTCTGGCAGCCTGGTGCCTCATCAAATCCAAGCTATTCTTTTCAGAATGTTGGAAATCCATCCCATCAAGGATGGAATTCTCAGGCTCCGCCTCGATTACCATTTCTGGCGACGTTAAACTTGCCAGACTTGTCGAAGTTAACTAATGACCCGATTCGATATAGTCCGGGGTGGCCTCCGGTTCCAACCAAACTTCCTTCAGACATTCCTAAGTTTGAAGGTAAGAATGGTGAAGATCCGACAGACCACATCACCACTTTCCACTTATGGTGCTCTTCAAACTCTCTGATCGACGACTCGATTAGATTGAGATTATTTCAGCGCACCTTAACTGGAAATGCCGCAAAATGGTATATAGAGCTCACTGGGGGCAGTTTCGCCACATTTGGAGAACTGGTTGTCACTTTTCTTAACCATTTTCAGTTGCCTGTCAGATATGAGGCTGGGACCGAACTCCTGGCTAATTTTAAGCAGGATGAGGCAACTCACATTTCTGATCATATTCAGGAATGGAGAAGAAGGAAGAGGCTTATCAAAGCCCATATTCCAGGTGAGTTCCTTCTCGAGTGGTTTTTGAAATCGCTTCAGTCAGACATTTCAAAGGATGTATCCCTATCAGGGGTATATTCCGAGGAGCAGGCCATCTTTAGGGCCCAGCAGTTAGAACTGATCTATTCTCAGTCTGGGGTACTTTATAAGTATTTGCCCAATGCTCCTCACTCCAAGTTGGATTTATCGAAACCTAAACCTGGTCCGCATGGTGACGGGCTTGTCGGATCGGTCAATAGTAGTGCAGCCAGCCTGCTTTCTCAATTGCAGCAGTTGTCTTTACAATCTGCTCCTTCTGGTTAGGCTGTGCCTGCTGATTCATCCCCTTCCCAGCCTTTGTCCATAAATGCCGTCCAATCTTCTGAACCCAAAGGAAATCAACAATCCGATGGGAAGAAGAAGGGACGTAATAACAAGAAGAAGGGAAAAAATGGGAAGGGCAATGCAAATAAAACCAACGAGCGTGTTGGTGAGGGCCAAAAGGAGAAAAAGAAAGTGAAGTTTCCATGCAAGCTTTGTGCTGGAGACCATCTCACACACCTTTGCCCGAAAATTCAGGATGCTCAGCGCCTGTTATCTCAGCAGGGTTCTTCTAGTTCCCAGGCTGTGCTAACAAACCCTTTTCCCCAAGGGCAGCAATTAATTGCTGGCGCGAATCAAAATCCTGGGGCTTCCTCTGGAGGTCCTCAAGAAGGGGAAATTCCATCGAATATCTTTATGATGAGTGCTCACGTGGATGTCGCCACGAGATCCCGTGATTATGGCGGAGAGGAATCTTCGAAAGCTAAGGAAGTTCCCGATGCTACTGAGCCGCTTCACATCACGAAGCCAACTGTCGAGTCTATGCCTCGGATGCCAAAAACATCTTCTAAGTGGTCAACGATTAATCCGAACATGAGGGCTGCCCAGAACTACTCGATTGTAGAAGATCTGGCGCAGAGTCCTTGTGCTATGTCAGCTTTAGAGGTACTCCAGTCTTGTCCGGCTCAGCGCAGTGCTTTGCTCACTGCCATCGGGGCTATTGATCCGAAAAATTCTCTTCTGATTACCTTTGATATGAAGAATTTTAAGAAGAGACTTCCTCATCATATGGCCTTCCATATTAAATCATCGTATCGGAAGACTAACATCTTTCGCACGGTTGTTGATGAGGGTGCTTCTACTTGCGTGATGTCTCTCGCATGCTGGAAGACACTTGGATCTCCCAAAGCTGTTCCATCTAGCACTGTTCTTACTGCATTCGATGGTCATTCTCACAGACCCCATGGTATTGTCCCGGCTTTGCCCATCTCTGTTGGGGGCAAAACCGTTAACATAGAGGTTGAGGTAGTGGATGCAGCCTTGGACTACAACCTTCTGTTGGGGAGGAACTGGATATATGAGATGGATGCCATTGCATCCTCATTGTTTCGAATTGTATGTTTTCCCCACGAAGGGAGGATAGTCACAGTGGATCAACTGGACTGTCCTCCTGTAGACCTGGATGCGCCTCCTGACTCATCTGTGCCTAAGTTGGATAATACTAAGGCGCCTGTCGAGAATCTGGGAGTTGGAATGTATTCTTCCCTGATGGGTTCTTTTGATCTTCCTCCTCCTAAAGTGTCTATTAATGCTATTTCATCCTCCAAGGCTCCCCTTCGAAGAGAGTTCTTTCGAACTCATTATTTTTCGGACCCTTGGACCTTACCTTCTCCAACAGCCACATTGGAGGAAGGGCAAGTGGGTGGAATGGCATTCCCGATTTCTGCAGCTGAGATTTCATATCAGTCTATTGTTGACACTGCAGAATCTGATTCAGCTCCTCTTTCGCCGAAAGAGTTGGATGGTGATGTGGCCCCGGCTTGGACGCTTACTTCTTCTTCTGCCCAGGATTGTCTAGATACCACTCTTCCATCTGAAGAGACCATCCTGGAAGCGATGACAGGTATAGATAGACCGTGGGATGATTTGCATCATCGGTCTTACTTCCTACCTGACTTGAGCGAAGTCGAAACAAGTTTTCCAAGTCCTCGGTCTCCTGGACCTGTTCACCCAGTCTTGAGCCCCTTAGCACCAGCACAGGTTTATGCTGAAGGGAACATGGCTGTGATCTCTCCTACTATCCCGGTGAACATCTCCAGGAATCCCAATATTGTCGAGAATGTCTTCATTGGAGCTAAATGTTCCAGTGATGAGATTCAAACCTATACTGAGCTTTTCAAAGAGTATAGGGATGTTTTTGCTTGGTCTTATGAGGAAATGCCTGGCATAGACCCATCTATCATCCAGCATGAGATCAAGACGTATGAAAACGCTAAGCCGGTCAAGCAAAAACTTCGTCCGGTTAATCCTAGGAAGGCAACAGCTATCAAAGCTGAAGTTGAAAAGCTGCTTAAGGCGGGATTCATTTTCCCAGTTCCTCTGACTAAATGGGTTTCAAACCCCGTTCCGGTAGATAAAAAGCAAGGAACGATTCGAGTGTGCATCGATTTCAGAGACCTGAATAAGGCGTGTCCTAAGGATAATTACCCCACACCTTTCATCGATCAGATTATTGACGAGTGTGCCAGTAACGAGATTTTCTCCTTTATGGACGGTTTCTCTGGTTATAATCAAATTACTATCCGTCCAGAAGATCAACATAAGACCGCATTTATTTGTCCCTAGGGTACGTTTGCATATAAGAAAATGCCTTTTGGTCTTAAAAATGCTGGAGCCACCTTTCAGCGGGCCATGTCTTACGCCTTCCACGACATCAAGAAAATTATCGAGGCATACTTAGATGATCTAGCTGCTCATTCTCGAAAGAGGATGGATCATCCTGGTCACCTCCGGCAAATATTTGACAGATGTCGTTTTTATAAAATTCGTTTGAATCCGAACAAGTGCGTTTTCGCGGTAACATCCGGTCGGCTGTTGGGATTTATCGTGTCTAGGGAATGGATAAGGGTAGATCCCTTCAAGGTTGAGGCAATACCTCAGTTGCCTCCCCCGTCTTCAATTCGTCAGCTTCAAAGTCTCCAAGGGAAGTCTAACTTTCTTCGGAGGTTTATCGTTAACTATGCTGAGATTACAAAGGGATATATGAGACTGTTGAAGAAAGGAGTTTTTTTTCTTTGGGACGACTACGCTCAACGCTCATTCGATGCCTTGAAAAAGGCATTGACCTCTGCTCCTTTGCTGAGTCCACCCGATTATAGCAGAGATTTTCTTTTGTATCTGGCTACAGCAGAATCTACCATTGGTATGGTTCTGGTTCAAGAGGATGATGCTCTTGTTGAGCATGTTATTTACTACCTTAGTCGAGGACTGGTAGGACCTGAACTTCGATACACCCCGATAGAAAAATTAGCCTTAGCAGCAGTCCATGCTGTGCAGCGACTCCGGCATTACATTATTCTTCGCAAAACTTATGTCTTGGCAGCTTCCAATCCATTTCAGTTTGTCCTCAGCAGGCGAGTGATTGGGGAAAAATATAATAGATGGATTGTGGTATTACAGGAATTTGATCTAGAGTTCATATCTGCCAAATCCAAGAAGTCATTAGTCTTTGCGGAATTGATCTCCGAGTTGCCTTGTGGTGAGGAGATGATCTATGATGAGTCCTTTCCGGACGAACACTTGTTTTTAATCTCTCCACAAGATCCTTGGTATGGGGATATCATTGTGTATCTCCAGACTGCGAAGTTTCCCTCTTCTTTTTCGAAAGATGAGCGTCGTAAGCTGCGTCACTTAGCTAAAAGTTATCTGATTATTGGTGATGCTTTGCACCGTCGAGGGGTTGATTCAATCCTAAGACGCTGCTTAACTTTCGAAGAAGCTGAGGCTGTGCTCAATGATTCTCACAGTGGAGCTTGTGGGGGTCATTTATCAGGGCTTGCTACAGCCCAAAATATTTTGCGTGCTGGCTACTTCTGGCCCTCGATTTTCAAAGATTGTATTGAATCGGTCAAGAAGTGTCATCCTTGTTAGGTGTATACTCGAAAAATGCGCGCTCATCCAGCTCCGATTTTTCCAGTCGTTACTGTCAGACCCTTTACAAAGTGGGGTATGGATTATACTACTTGTAACCCACCTTCGGCAAAAGGTCACAAGTACATTATCGTAGCAGTAGACTACTTTACGAAGTGGGTCGAAGCTATGCCTACTTTTGGGAACGATGGCGAGACTGCAGCTCTTTTCTTCTTCAACCAAGTTATTGCTCGTTTCGGTATACCTAGAGAGATTGTCACTGACCATGGCAGTCACTTTCAGAATAGTATGATGGCTGAATTGGCTCTTAAATTGGGTTTCCGGCAGGAGCATTCATCTCCATATTATCCTCAGGCCAATGGGCAAGTGGAAGCCGTGAATAAATCCTTGAAGACAATTCTTCAACCGACAATTGATAAACATAGATCCAACTGGCATATTATGCTATATCCTGCACTTTGGGCATACAGGACGTCAGTCAAAACTGCAATTGGCTTTACTCCGTTTCAGTTAGTCCACGGGGTGGAATCCGTATTTCCCATTGAATGCGAGATTCCTTCCCTTAAATTAGCTGTTGAGCTTCTTCCTGACACTTCTAGTCTGGCAGAGCGGCTTCTTCATCTGGAACATCTTGATGAGCAGCGTCGAGATGCCACCACGTTGAACGAAGTGCATAAAAACCGAGTTAAAGCTCAGTATGATAAGGCAGTTAAGCCTAGGGTCTTTTCCGAAGGTGACCTTGTTTTGGTCTATGCCCAAGAAAAAGATGCCTTGGGGGCAGGAAAGTTTAAGTCGATGTGGTATGGCCCCTATATCGTCAAAAAGGTCCTTAAGAAAGGAGCGTATACCTTGGTTGACTTCGAAGGAAACGAGTTGTCGGAGCCCCGAAATGGGCTCTATCCGAAGAAGTATTATGCCTAGGCTTTGGCCTGGCATTTTGCTTTGTATATAGTAGTTTTTTGTCTTGTACATATCTGTTTGATTTTCGATTTTTGATGGGATGGTGATGTTTTTGATCCGCTTTGGCAGGTTGTGTTGATGTCATGAGTCATTATGGTTTCGCCGATGGTGCTAGTAGACACACCCGGAACTTAGCTTCCGCGGCTTGGGTGCTTCATTATCCTTCCGGTCAGCTGTTGGTATCAAGAGGGGTCTTCATTGGTCCTGCTTCCAATAACGTAGCAGAATACACTGCAGTCATTCATCTACTCTCGGAGGCAATATCCTTGGGTGTTGATTCGTTGGTAGTTTTCTTGGACTCCCAGCTGGTGGTGTCGCAGTTGAACAACACTTATCGGGTGCGAGATCTAATTTTATTACGATTTTTCTTGAGGGTACGTTTGTTACAAAGGTCATTTCAATTTTTAACATTCATTCATATTCCTCGAGCTGACAATTGGTTTTCTGACTCATTGGCTAATCAAGCTTTAGATTGGCATATTAATCATTCAATACAATAAATTTTAATCATAAAAAACATCATACATTTGATACATTTATCACATCACATCAAATATCGCTGTATATATCATCGGAGTGTCAAAAAACTTTACAAAATTTGGATCCATAAATGCCGTACAAAACTTAAGCTTATGCCCCATCATGTTCAGTCTAAAAAAAGAATATACAGTCATCTAACATATAAAATCTGTTTACTCCTGAGGACCCTGCCCAGAAGTCGTGTTCCTATAGAACATAACTGCAGTGGCCACACGGCGGAATAGTCTAACCCAGTCACGGGGTACTCCTACAACCCGTCTCTGGACGGCTTCCGGCAAGTCCTCCACGGCATCCATAGGGATTTGGCGGGTCAATCCCTCCAAGTTTCTCTGCACGGCCTGGAGTGTCCTGTCGGAATCCACTGTCTCCGCCTCACCTCTGCGGCGCTTGTGGCGCAGTAGGCCCTCAGGACGAACTGGTCCAACATCTGAAACATGATCATTTTTAATTGTCAGTCATTATGAATCCAATCCAAAAACATGTTTTTTTTTCATTTTTTCATACATAAATTGAAAAAATCCAAAAAAATCATATAAGTCAAATTTTTTTGCAAAAACTTACCGACTGCTCCCCACGCTGCGCCGGGTGGAAGTACTAGATCTGGATCTCCTCGGAAATCCATCCCAGCATAGGGATAGTCGTCCACTGCGATGATCTGTTCTCCCCACCATAAAAAGAACTCATCGTCCCACGTGGTTCGCGGTACTTCGCTGCCCCCCAGTCTCTTCATCATGTCTTCCCAACGGGCAATTCTTGGGTCCCGCGGGCTGCTGATAGTCGAGATGACTCTGGGTCTCAAAGATGGAACTCTCTCGAAGAAGAATGTAGTCAAAATGGTACCATAGCCAAAGTGTTTAGTTTTGGTCTGGCGAATAAAAGTCAGCTGTTGTTTCATATTCAGTAGCAGGGTTGTGCACCAATCGTAGACGTGAATCAAACACTCTACAGCTATACTCATTTGTGTCCTGGACGCCTGATGCAATGAGGCAGATCCTGCCACTCTGCCGATGGTGAACAGGAGGATCTTCATGTGCAAATCCCTGATATCTCTAATAGCAATCTGCGTTCCAACTTTCTTGGAATTATCTACGCAATATAACTGGACATAATCTTCCACAGTTAACCCTCCCAGGGGTTTTCCGTGAAGGTCTATTGGGTCTCCCCTCCTGGAGAGTCCAGTAATGAAATATATATCCTCCACTTCTATGCGTAGAGGCATCTGATCAATTATGAAGCAATCCTGATCTGGTTCCCAGTAATTTACGAGCATTTCAAGCAATCGCACATTACTTTTCATATTGGGCATTTTGAAGAATTTCAATAATCCGCAGTTTCGGAGGATGTTTTGAGCTACGCGGTCCTGCATGACCTCTTGGTCTACTGCACTATGCTCACGTTCCCTCCAAGAGATAGTCATCCTGAAAAATTTCATCAAAATTTGCATTAGAAACACTTTTTTGAAAATGGACCTGCGCATACGCGACTTTCCCTGTGCACAGTCGCGTGTATACGCGGCTTGCCCTCATTGAACCCGCGTATGCGCAGATACGCATTTTTTAATAAGGGTTTCAAGGTAAAAAATCACTTAATTTTAGTTTTTAAACGGACAAAATGAATCAACAGGATGATTAAGGAGCCTACCTGAAGTTTCGCTGAATTCCGACGGTCGGTTGTTCTTGATTTGACGAAACAAGTTTTTAGCTTCAGAGCTCTTTTTCCAAATCAGCTACGCAATAATGAACCAAATGAGAGGTAATTTGTGTATTTATGGCTAAAAATTGAAAATTTTCGGGAAAATTTCCTTATGTTTATTTTTTCAATCTATCCTATGCTGTATAACTTGTTTGCTTGGAAGTGCCCAGTTTGGTATATTTTCAGGTACATTTTGACGATTTTGGGATTTTTCCGAATTTTTGATCCATGATTTTCGACTCTTCACGGCAGGTATATGATCTTCACTGGCATATAGGTTAGGGAATCGCTTTCCGTTGCATCTTGCATACTAGCCTCCATACTGATCACTTGCCTTAGAGTCGATCCCATCAGATCATGAGTATTACACCCATTTCACTCGCCGATTTTTAAATCATGACTTGATGGTAGAGCCTTCCTTTACATGGGCTTCCTAGTTAGTTCCTCGCTATCACTTGTTGCCCATGTCGCGTTTTATGTAGGCCCTGGAGTCCTCTTTAGTCCCGCCATGTCTTCCGTGTTGAAGCTTCTGTTGAAGCTCATTCTTCTCCTTCATCACTTATCATTTTTCTTCCGCTATACCCTAACCCCTCCTTGGTGTCGTTGTTGTGCTGCTATCGCATTGCATATTGGCTACTTGTTTATCCTGCCTTTAGCCGGCTTCTCACTACTGCCTTTAGCCGCTTCATTTGGACTCGATGTTAAAGCCATCTTTTGACCTTGACTTTCTGTACAAGTTAACCATTGCATGCGCTTAGCTATCACGACTTGACACCTTTGTACCCATGGATGGAACGTTCCTCCGAGTATCACTGACCAGTTTTCGCCACCTTGCATTGAGCATAGGATTGTTCCAATCCCAGGAACTAGTGCATCTGCTTTATTGATACTCATTCTATCCATTGTACCATAGCATTCTTTTATTCTTTTTCAGGCTTATTATATGAAAAAGACAAAAAAATTAAATATAACAAAAAGAGCGGGAACGAGATGTATCTTCGTTATTTTGATGGCAGTACAGAGTCAGTTTGTCGCCCTTGAACAAAGCACACATACTTATATATATTTCCTTCATTTGGGATGGTTTTAGTTTTGACCTAGGTTCAGCCTTTACCATGTTTCACTTGTCAGTTCTCCCCCGGTTGGTTATCTCTTCCAATCACATGGAGAGTTTGTTTTGCCTCCTGCATGACAGACTTATACAGTGTCACTTTTTACTGCCATGGTCATCACAGAGTCGTGCTTTTGTTCAAGGGAAGTCTAGCCTGAGTCGGCCATTCTGCGGTGTCTCTTGACTCATTATTCAGTCGGCCTTCCCGGTCTCGTCAGTATCATGTTCTATCACATCAGATGTTTTGATCTTCTGCTCGTGCTGGTTTGAGAAGGTCCCCATTGACTTCTTGCCGGCGGGTTTGTCTCTTATCGACTACGACACATTGCTCTTAGAGCAAGCCTAGAGCCGCACCTTGGGCCTATTTTCATTATTGATAGGTGACCTCGTGCTCAGCATTTGATCATCATCATGGGTCTTTGACCGAGTGGTTTCCCCTGTGTTCGACGTCAGCACACATTATCACACTTGGGATTCGTGCAGTACCTGGATTTCCATTTGACCCTATCGGTGGATTTCTCGCCTCTGTGTCAGCTTTCATTATTGGTTGGTTCATAGGGTTTCTTCCGTGCGCTAGCTTCATCTTGTGCACGTCGGAAACGTACTTCGGTTTTGGTTCCATCACTCTACTTCGTCCGATTCCTTCCAAATCTTGGCCTGCGGGTTACACTCGCGCTGGACTGATGTGGGATGCCTTAATGCCTTCCTTCCAGCAGATCTTTTCCCATCGACTCCGACTCATTGCTCTAGGAACAAGATCTAGAGTCTTTTTGTCAGTACCTTAGGGTTTGCAGTCATCAGTGGCAGACTCTTCGCTATCGACAGTGGGGATTCATCATTGCCTCCTGATTGGTAGATTGTTTCAAGTGTTCGACTTCAACTCATTCATTCACACTTGTCAGATTGTACTGGGGCACCTTGACACTCATTATCATTATCGGTGGGTTGTCTCGCGTTGGTTAACGGGAAACATCATTGCCCGGTAATCCAACGATTTCTCACATGGTCAACTTCAGCTCATTTATTCCCATTGTGTAGAATTGTGCCGTTGTGATCGGTGAAGACCTCGGGTTGTATCAGCATTTCTCGGTTCACTGTTGACAGTCCTTTCAGTTTCTGCCAGTGTTGCTGTCCACCCTTATATGTTGCAGTTCAGCACAACAGCATCTTATATGTTGATCCCCGAGTTGCGTGATTGTACCGTTTGATCTACCACTTATGATCCGGTACTTGGAGATTCAGTTACTTATTTGATCAGACATCCAGTTGCACCATCTTTGCTCAGCTTTCTATATGTGATACTTGGACATTGATACAGACTTGTATTTCCGGGCCCTGCTCAGATGATTCACTATGTACTTTCAGTTCAGTTATACTTGTATACATATTGGATCTATTTCAGTACTTTCCATATGATGTATTTTTGACTGAGCATGGGTATGCCCGCCTCAGCATGAGTTGACTCTCTGGTTTCTTTCATTGGTTTTTGGCAGGCTGAAATCTGGTGAAATCCTCTCTTGTCCTTGCGGAGTTCTTTCTATGTGCACAATACATTTCGGCCATCATGTACCCCTTCTGACCTCATATATTAGGGGGCATCTGTTATAGCATCATTTCTCACTTTGACATGATTCATGATTGCTTTATGGCTTTTTGGGCACCCATTCCTACAGACTTGGACAAATTCACTTAAAAACAGTGTAAAATCCCTCATACGCGACTATGCCCATACTTTTCCGCGTGTATACGCGAGTTCAACTAGAATTTTTCGCGTATGCCATTAAAATGATTAAAAAATATATAAAAAATCCCTAATTTCGCGCTGGGTTGATGGTTACTGAGGTAGTTCAACCACCCCAGCCCGTGGCCAACTGTTTCCAACTGTTGAAACTACTTGGAGGGACTATAAAAAGCCCTCATGTGTATGGCCTAAGGGAGAGAGAGAATTATTGATATTATACTCTGTTGGTATTCCCTATCCAAGTTTGATTCCCCGTGCCTCCTGCACTTTCCCAGTTCATTGTAGGAAACCCTTGTTTCCTTGAGATATACATCCCTTTATATGTTATCTCGTATGCACCAGTTTGGAAGGAGTCTTAGCGAGGCAAGGGCTGGACGGATCCGGACGACGGTCCGCGAAGGCCTTGGAAGGATCAGGTGATCTCTCCACTTGATTACTTTTGTACGTACTATTTATAATACAGAAGTATCATGCTGTTCCCGAAATAAACATGTTAGTGTATGCTTTTATGTATGAGAATATTTGTTATACAAGCATTCATTATGAGTTATTTAATGTTTTATATGAATCTCACTAACGTATAGAGTAGATATATGCTGTACAACTTGTCCTTTGTGCTGGTTTCTTCTTGTATTTCAGGTTAAGGAGGAAGGACGGTTGCAGGGAGTTTGGACTCCACGTGGATCTACTTCAAACGTAGGACCAATGGGTAAACCTCTCATTCTGCTCTATTTAGTTTTTATGAATGTGCATGATTGTGTGAGTCTCTGTTAAGTAGTACGCCCCTGCTCTGTGGAGGTTGAATCCCAACCAACCTCTAGGGTGTTAATTCCCCGAAACACTCCTTGATCTGCAGAGTCTTTACTTCACAAGGAATCCTGGCTCCAATATTCATCATGTACGATTATTACCCAACTAGTGTATGCACTGCTGACTAGGAACCCCTGCAACCACATTTTCAAATTTTGAGTTGTTTTCCAAAATGATCAAAATGTGAAATTGAGAGCATCCAATATTTTTTTTGAGTGAAATGAGTTGCATTGGACTCAGGGCGATGAGATCTTCGCTTTGGCGCTAGTTTCAAGCCGATCTGAGCACTTTGAATTTTTAGCATTAAATTGATCCACTGTATCATTCCTCCTCACTCGAAGCTTTTGGACCTACAAAAGCTCATTATCAGTAAAAAATAGATGAGAGTACAGCTCCATCACCCTTCTAGTCTCAATCCACTTAGATTTTATTGAATTTTTCACTTTGACCTTTTCATGAAAGTACATCACTTTCCCTGATTTTGGAGTCCTTGTCTTGCTGTCAAAAATGACATCTTGCTGCAATTTCCCAAAATGTACAGAACAAAAAACCTCTTTTGAAGGAATATGCACATTCCATCGTCGATCTTCAATCAAGGGAAACATATACAATTTCAAATTAACTTTACCTTGTGCACTGTCGTCATGACCATGCTTAGCATGTATAGCCTTGTTGCACTTGGCTCAAATCTTTACCAAATGTGATCACCATCACCATGCACTATCCTTTTTAAAAGCCAAAACATTATGAAACCCCAAAAAAAGAAGTTTTAGAACCAATTTCCTCTTTTTCAAATTGATTTTTCATTTGGTTTTTGACCCCTGCATTCTTTAACACTGGCATCTTGTTCATACCAATGTTCATCAATGATGCAACCTACTGCAAATTCACTTCATTTTGTTTACCTCTTTTAAGAGGAAACATGTTAGACTCCTAAAACATATTATCACATGAATGAATTAGAAACCTCAAGGATATCATATTTCAAATTTTATTTATATCCTTGAAAGGCTTTTGGTTCTTCAACATATTTGTGTTTGAACATTAACAATGCAAAATTCTAACTAGCATTAACAGTTCTCTTCATTTGTCCAAAATTAACAAGATACAAACTTAATTTCTTGCTATGCGCTCTAACAATGTACTCAATCCCATTCTTGAACAAATTGTATTTATTCTCATGGTGATGAAATATGGATCTCCTATCATATGCCATGAATGGTGATGCTTCTGGTTAAACTTGAGGTGAAATTTGTGGCAGAGATTGTGGAAAATGTGTTCTCCTTAACCTAACTTGAGGACTTTCTACCACAATATTTCCTTCTCCTGTTTTGAGCTTCAACCTTGTAAGCACCAGAAACACTTGCAACAAAATTAAACCCTCAAAACAAACTAAGAACCAAATCTCTAATACCAAATTGATATGAATATGTAACTTGAGACTTTATGGTGAAAATTGCAAGTGAAATGTTTAGGGTTTTTAGCCAATTATGTCAATTTCATTAACACATAAATATGCTTTTAAACTTAGTTTTACAGAAAATAATTAAGACATCAATACCATAAAAATATACACAAGACAACAAATGATGAAGGAGTTCACCCCTGTTGGGTTACATCTCTTGGTCGAGCTTCCAATGTTGGGCCTCTTTCATTATGCTCAAAAATATATGTTTACATCAAGTTACAAAGCTCAAAATGCTAAAACAATGTCTCCAATGGCTCCAGAACAATAAAAAACCCTTAGCTGGGCTCTTTCTTCACTCAAAAAGGTCAAAACCTGACTGAGTTATGATCCGTAAAATATTTTTTGCTAATTTTCCTCCAATTCGCACCCACCTGCTAACTATTCTACATTTTACGCTTTTTGTGGCCATGTGGGGTGACAAATTTTCCCTGCACCGGCTAGATTCTCGTTGGTTCGGGTGAATTTGTTGAACCCTTAATTTTCCCATGTCGGCCATGAATTGGATAAAAAGACACGACTTGGTGTGTTATGGGTCGTTGAATGCTTTGTTTGAAACTGCTCCCATCGAAAACCTTGACTGCACTTGAAGTGGAGTATGGTCGGGTTGAGTTCGAGCTGAATTCTGTTGTGGTTCCTGTTGGTTGGTTGGCTTAACCGCAATGTTAAAATTGAACTGCCAAATGTATTCACATGTCATGGCATGAAACTGCCATAACACTAACCGAACCCCATATGGAACTGTAGTTTTGGGGTGGTTTGGTTTCGGAAGCCTGCCATACTCTAGACCAAAACTTAATTGCATACTCAAAACCATGCGTGTAGAAATTTTAATACAATTATGTATTGTCGATTCTCCTGATCTAACAATTATATGCCAATGTTAAATACAAAATCCTTCTACTAAAATATTTGCAGAAATTTAATCGCCAATTGCAAACATGTAAGCGTATCAATCACACATAACACAGATTTTTTTACTAGGAAAGTATAAAGCTAAAAACCCCACTATCATATATTATGTATATATCATGGATCATGAAACAATTCTACACAAAACTCTAATCCAAGAGCTCTCAAAAGAGCTCATATACAATCGTCTCACAATGTCATACAAAAATTGGCAAATACATGCGCCAATTTATCGCTCCCCGATACCGCCCTCCACTATGCAATCCCTGTTGATCACAATCCCTAAATGAATTCGATCTTGCCTTGCCTTGACTGCGCAATATTCATTGGTATCTCCAATGTGTGTGTGGTTTCATGAGTGCACCCACTAATGTCACAATAGATAGTCAAACTATCCCTTTCACCTATCTTTCAACCTAGTTTCCACTGGATCTGACATGCATGTAGTTAACAATAGTATTTCTTCAGTTGCATGTGAGACCACTGCTTGTGAATTAATTAAATAACTAATTCACTGATGTCTCACTAGTGTATTTTTAGTTACAACTAGTTACAACTAACACAATTGAGTTTAACTCACTTAACCGAGTTAAACTATTTTACAACTCACACAACTACACATCTAACTCTGTTACAACTTCGAATCACTTAGCTACAACTAAGTCCACTCGTATGTCCCACCAACCAACGTTAGAACTCGAAATTCCTTAAGTTAACTCGTTTCTTCACATCGCTAACTGAAATCAAGTGCTTCAAGAGAATAGATTATTATTTATTGTCTAATTATTATTAAGAGATAATAATAATTGACATGCATTCTATTTTTATACATGCGATCTATAAATAGACTTCACACGTGCATCAAAAAATAGAAACTCATATATATATAGAATTTTCTCAACCATCTACAAATAGATTCCTACTATAAATAGAATTTTCTCAACATTTTAAAAATAGACATAAACCTAAAAATAGCCTGCAAGCCCCACCTAGTGTAGGTGCTTAATTTTCACTAGGATCATCATCTTGTTGAATCTCAACACTCCCTCTCAACAAGAAAGGGATTATCCTTCACCTCGATCATGTCTCTATGGTATTTGAATTTTCTCCTGGTGAGCGCCTTTGTCAAAATATCTGCATCCTGATCTTCTGTAGGAATGTACTGACGCAACATGATTTACCACACACAATCTCTCGATATGATGATACCGGATATCTATATGCTTAGATCTATAACACAGATTAATCGAGAGTTTAATGCAACTTCCGATTATCACAATGAATCACCGTAGGATCTAAATGAGAACCAAACAAACCAACCAAGATCTTTCTCATCCAGATAGCCTCACATGTAGCTTGACTTGCTGCCATGTATTATGCTTTCATTGAACTAAGTGCCACAGATCTCTGTTTCCTACTGTACCAAGAAACATTTGTAGATCTGATACTAAAGACCTCTCCTGCTGTCCTCTTTATGTCCATTGGGCTACCTACCCAATCTACATCTGTGAAGCCATGCAACTTCACCTCATCCGTTTGTCTGTACCATAAGCCATACTCAGATGTGCCCCTGAGATATCTTAGGACATGCTTGCCTGCCGTCCAAAAGAGCTTGGTAGGCTTAACCATCACTTGACTAAGTTGGTTCACTGCATAGCATATGTCATGTCTTGTATTTACTAAATACATTAACGAACCCACCAACTGTCGATAGAAATTAGCATCCACTACCTCTCCAAATGTAGTGTCCTCTTTCCTCCATTTTCCTAGAAGAGGAGTATCCATGGGTTTGCAGCCCTCCATGTGAAACTTACATAGTATCTCCATTGCATACTTGCCTTGAGACACAAAAATTTCACCATCTTGCTTCCATATTTCCAATCTTAGAAGGGAAACAATGAAGGAGGCCCATATCCTTCATCTCGAACTCTCTTTGCAAGGTCCTCTTGCATGATTGTATCACCGCTCATCACCAACAAGATTAAATAATCAACATAAAGAAAAATGATTAAAAGCTTACCCTCCACCACAACTGCATATATTTATCCGCTCACTCTTTGGTGAAGCCAAGTATGTTGAAATAGTCGTCGCATCCAAGTGTACCAAGCATGGGGTGCTTGCTTCCACCTCTTACAACGCTCTTTGAGTCTCCGTACACATGTGACTCGGGCCGAAGATCTCAAATTATTTAGGCTACTCACCGTACACTTCTTCCTCAATGATCCCAGTCAAGGAACACAATATTCACATCCATCCGATGAATGTGCCAACCCATTTGCGCGAAGAGAGCAAGATTGGTCCTTATAAGAATACCGTGCGACAGGTGTAAAGGTTTCTTCACAATCAATCCCCTTGATCCGTGAGAAGCCCCGTGCCACAAATTTGGCCTTGTATTTCTCAACACTCCCATTAGCAGCTTGCTTTACCTTGTAGATCCATCTCTAACCTACCATTGATTTATCAACCGGCCTTGGAACAATTTACCAAGCACTGTTTCTGATAATGGAGTCATACTCCTCCACCATTGCATCTAACCATGTGGGCTCCTGCACTACTTCCTGAAAGGAATATGGCTGAGTCACAATAAATTTTCTCATAAGAGCCATGTATCCAGTGAATCGGTCAAGAGTTTGTCTTTGTTTGCGTTGTGAAGTAGGGATTCCTACATTTTGTGTCGCATCAAGCTTCAACCTCTCAACTTTTGTGGTACGCCTTCTGCCAGTTTTGATGTTTGGGTCTACGTGAGTGGACTCCTCCACTCCATGAACCTCCTCCTGTGGCTGATCCACATCTAGAGACTCATCTTTTGGAACCAAAAGTTCCTCCTCTACATGCAATTCTAGCTCCCTCTCAAGCGACAACTTCATGGCTTTCTCCTCATTGAATTTTATATCCCGTCGCACCACATTCATTCGACTATTTGGAAAATACACATGATAGTTATGAGGTGTTTATGTGTACCCCACAAATATCCCAACTTCAACAATCAGCTCTAGCTTCTTCCTGGAATTCTTGGTCACATGCACATAAACAGATGAGCAAAAAATCTTAAAGTGAGAAAAATCTGGTTTCTTACCAAAGAAAGTTTTCTTCTGTGTGTACTTATGCTGCCACTTCGAGGACAACAACGGTTTTGCACATAAATCATAGTGCATGATTCCTCCCACAAATGCATTGGTAGGCCCTAATCATGCAACATCGCTCATGAAGCACCCACGATCATTCTGTTCTTCCTCTCGGCGACCCCATTTTGTTGTGGGTTATGAGGCGCTATGAGTTCTCTTCGAATTCCTTCTTTGCTATAGAAGTCTTTGAATTTGTTCGAGATGTATTCTCCACCATTATCGCTCCTCAAAGCCTTAACTTACTTCCCCGAATCTTTCTCCACCAATGCTTTAAACTCACAGAACTTTGAGAATGTTTGATCCTTCTTCTGCATGAAGTAGATCCAATTTATGAGCAGAAATTCATCAACAAAAATATCATAATACCTCGTGTTTTTTTCTATTGAATCAACCGAGAATGGTCCACACACGTTTGTGTGAACTCTCTCCAGGATCACTGAAGCATGGTTCTCCTTTTCATGAAAGGTAGACTTTGCATACTTCCCCATGGCAACCCTTGCACTCGATCAAGCCAAGCAAGTGTTCCATTGCAAGCCCAAGAGATATTTGTTGCATGACTTTCTAAGGCCCTACGATGAAGATGGCCCAATCGCCCGTGCCATAATTCACCCTCATCTCAAATTTCTCACCATTTTTTCTGCCTTGCCCATCATGGAAGCGTAGCCTTCTACCTCCAGCGTGTATAGATTCTTAACTCGAATCCCTATCTTCTTAGCTTGACCCGTTGTTTTATGTTGCAGGAAATATTTTTGTCACTGAAAACAATGTCATAGCCTCTGTCCTCCAACATCGTGACTGAGACCAAGTTTTTCTTTAGACCTGGAACATGCATAACATATTTCAAATGAAATGGTTTACCTTAATCCCTCTCAAAGGTAATGGTACCAATGCTTGTCTCACTATATCATCCATCGTCACCCATCTCTATATGCATTTGGAGATATTTCTCCTCCAAGTCACTAAAAAGCTCCTTATCTCTTGTCATATGGAATGAAGCACCACTATCAAGATACCACACCGATCCCATTGTGCTTGAAACCAAGCATGCGATTAAAGAGAAATAAAGTTAAAATTGCGAGGCAAGGGCCTCACCTTTCACAGCCTCCAAAGTAACTTTCTTGTTCTTCTTTTTATGTAATAGTGGCAAGATGCCCATGTTCGTGACAAGAAAACACTCACTGGGAAAATCCATCTTCTTGCCTTTAGACTCGCATTTTGAGTGGAATTTCTTCCCTTCCTTTCCATACCTTGGCATCCAAAGCACAATCCTCTTCATCATCATTCTTTGATGAAGAGCCATCTCTAGTGTTCCACCTGAACTCTTCCTGCACTAGATCTGATCATGGTCATTCCCAATCCGACAGTTTTTCCCATCCATTGAAAGAGTCTTGATAACTGTGCCAACTCTTAGTAAGTACCAAGAGAGCCAAGTTCACCAAATCATCATCAATAACCGTGATTCCCACACTACCCAGTTCATCCCGACATTGGAAAAAATTAGTGAGATACTTAGGAATATTGTCGCCCTTCTCCATCTTGATCTTTCTAAGTTTATCCTTCAGCGCCAATTTCCTATGGTCACTGCTACTTTGCAAAAGATCATTCAAAGCCTTCCACATAGAAAATGGAGTGGCTTTCCCATGAAGGCTTGAGACAATATGGTCTCGCACACCTTCTAACATAATTCTTCTCATCTTCGCTACTTTCTTTTTCCATGCGTCAATTAATGCAACATCTGTCGAAGTGGGCTTAGGAACATCACTGTCAATGAATTCCTTCAAGCCATTATCTTCAAGCACTGCCTCCATCCTGTCCTTCCATGCAATGTAGTTTGTGTTTCCCTCGAGTGCATACTGTAGCCGCAAACCATTTAAAGCCATTTCGATGTTTACTCAACTGTCGCACCAAGAAATTTCAGCAAATTCGAATTGTTTCCACCAACAAACTCAGCTACTACTTCAATTTTTCAATATTATTTTCTCCGATACCATGTATAAATTTTAATACAATTATGTATTTCCTAGATTATCCTGATCTAACAATTATATGCCCCTTTTAAATACATAATCCTTCTACTAAAAACTTTGCGGAAATTTAATCGCCAATTGCAAACACATGAAGAAAGATCAATCGCACATAACACAAATGTTTTTAATGAAAGAATAAAATCTAAAAAACCCTCACTATCATATATTATGTATATATCATGGACTATGAAACAAAATCATACAAAACACTAATCCAAGAGCCTTCGCACCATATACAATCGTCTCACACTCGTTATACAAAAATTGGCAAATACATGCGCCAATTTAGTGCCTCCTGATGCCTTCTCCACCGCGCAATCCCCGCTCGGTCACAATCCCTGAATGAATTCGACCTTGCCTTACCTTGACTACGAAATCCTCATTGGCATATCCAATGTGTGTGTGGTTGCATGAGTGCACCCACTAATGTCATAATAGATAGTCAAATTGTCCCTTTCATCTATCTCTCAACCGGGTCTCCACTGGATCTGACATGCATGTAGTTAACAGTAGTATTTATTTAGTTTCATGTGAGACCACTGCTTGTGAATTAATTAAATAATTAATTCACTGATCTATCACTAGTGTATCTTTAGTTACAACTAGTTACAACTAGCACAACTAAGTTTAACTCACTTAATTGATTTAAACTATTTTACAACTCACATAAATACACATCCAACTATGTTACAACTTCGAATCACTCAGTTACAACTAAGTCCACTTTCATGTCCCACCAACCAACCTTAGAACTCAAAATTCCTTCAACTAACTAGTTTGCCACATCAGTTAACTGAAATCAAGTGCTTCAAGAGAATAGATTATTATTTTTTGTCTAATTATTATTATATAATAAATAATTCCATATGCATTCTATTTTTATACATGCGATCTATAAATAGACTTCGCACATGCATCTAAAAATAGAAACTCATCTATATATAGAATTTTCTCAACCATCTATAAATACACTCCCGCTATAAATAAAATTTTCTCAACATTCTAAAAATAGACATACACCTAAAAATAACCTGCGGACCCCACCTAGTGTAGGTGCTTAATTTTCACTAGGATCATCATCTTGTTGAATCTCAACACCATGTGACGATTCTGAGACCACTGGTGGTATGGTTATAACCATTCCATACATAAAATTTCACCCTAACCTCCCATTCCATTCACATATCATAACAATAAACTATTGGTTGAACTAACCGCCCAACATAACCATGACCACACCTCCACCCGTTCACATGGGATGTGACAAGTGTTGACCTCCTCTTTGATAGCTGTTTACAAAACCCGCCGAAACTTTGGTTTAATATATATGTTTGGGTTTTGATATATTATATGGTTTGTAACTTGTATCATCGCTAATAAAACTTATGGTTCATGACTTTGGGTTATGAGTGTTTAATACATGGTCAATGGTGTATCATATATGTTAGGGTCGGGGTTAACCCTGGACCCTATCAATCCGCCATGTAGTGTGGTTGGGTGGACCGGGGTCTAGGTTTAACCCTGGTCCTGACCATCGACAACTCCGCCAACCAACCTCAACTATAAATTTTGAACTATAGTAGTAAAGTAACACTGTTGTGGGTCATGAGGCCATCGGGCAAGGGTTGTTGGGTCACGGTTTTGAACTCGGTGATGCGCTTGCCTTCATAACAAAACTTTACACAGATATTAGGAGGCCACATGGAAGCGAGGGATTGGCCCACATGGAAACACATGATTGGTCGACACTAATGCCACTTGAACGAATAGAATATCACTAAAATGAATCAATAAACGATGGAAACTTGTCATCCCCCCATTGAATGACAAGAGGTATTGTCACACTGTACGATCATTGCCCAGTCAGTGGATGGAATACTAACTGGACACCCATGCAAAGACATTTTAAAATTCTTATTTATTTTCCAAATTGATCAGAATGTGATATCATGAGCATATGATATCAATTTTGAGTGAAACGAGTTGTGTTGGATTTAGGGCGACGAGATCTTCTCTTTGGTGCTGGTTTCAAGCCAATCCGAGCACTTTTAATTTTGACCATTAAACTAATTCACCAGATCAGCAAGAGAAGTTGAGGGGAGGAAATACTCAGCCCCATTTTTAGAGGTTTTAATTCCTCTTCATTATTTTAATTTTTGCAATATACTGTATAGGCCTACAAACAACAAAAAGACTATGAAATTCATTCTTTCATAGGCACTCGTGACACTAGAGAATTTGGCGGAAATTCCGACGGCCAATTCGTCGCTATTCCGACACATAGTCGTCGCAAGAGCGACAGTTCGAGGCGGACAAACCGTGGTTTGTCATGCCGTCGCCGTTCCGACGCACGGTGAAAGGAACGCACTATCGACACTTCTTCCGTCGTTCCGAACAAGTGTCACTATTCCGACGTCTCACAAACCGTCGTGCCTCTGATGTTTGTAAACTGTCGCACTTCTGATGAAATGTGGTTCGACGTTTGGAACGTCGCTCTTCCGACGCTTGTAAACCGTCGCAATTCCAACTCAACGTGGTCCGATGTTTTGGACGTCGCTCTTCCGACACTCGTAAACCGTTGCAATTCCGACTAAACGTGGTCCAACGTTTTGGACGTCGCTCTTCCGACGCTTGTAAACCATCGAAATTCCGACTAAACGTGGTCCGACGTTTTGGATGTTGCTCTTTCGACGTTTGTAAGATGTCGCAATTCCGACGATATGTGGTCCGACGTTTGGAACGTCGCTCTTCCGACGTTTGCTAATCGTCTCTTCCGACGTTTCCGGGTTGTCGCAGCTCCTCGACGTTTACAAGGCGCTGTGAGACCGACGGAGGGTTCAATTTAAAAAAAAAAAATTTGAAATTTTAGAAGATGAGAAACGCTGTTTTGAATATATTATATGAAGTAAAATAGTCCATGAAAGTGAAATAGCGTATGTAGAATAGTAAAGCAACAAGATAGAGTACCGATGTCCATTGTTCCAAAACAAATTAGCACTCCAAAACCCCCGCAACAGAGAAAACGCTTAATCATAATCATGTGAGGAGTGTGATATGTCCAAAATATAAAAATACCACTGCACCATATCAATAAAACTACAATACAGACCATCGCTAGTTTTGAAGGCAAGAGGATAAATATTAATCATTTTTTTTTTTCACAAGAGAAAAACGTTGTTTTGAATATAATATATGAAGTAAAAATGTACCATGAAGTCATTACATTTTCACATCTTAAGATTGGAAACCCAAATATCCATCCGTAAAAGTGGAAGTCCCACCCCGTACAAAGGATAGAAAAATACCCCATGTCACATACAAGGACTCTGATATAAAACCCGTAACGGTCCACATGGAGATTATCGACAACCGAGAAAGCATCCAAATATGCCCGAGGCATCTATAAGAAAGTGAAATAGCAGTATGGTGGAATAGCAAAACAAATGTATAGTGCGACCGACATCCATTGTTCCAAATACAAATTAAAGCACCAAAATCCTTGAACAGAGAAAAACGCTAATCATGTGAGGTGATATGTCCAAAATATAAAAAAAGACCATCGTACCCATATCAATAAACTAAAAGAATATGACTAGCATCGCTAGTTTCCTCAAGGCGCAGTGATAAACATTAACTATTTTTTTTTTCACAAGAGAAAAAAACGTTGTTTTGAATATATTATTAAAGTAAAAATGTTCACGAAATCATTACATTTTCACATCCTAAGATTGGAACCCAAATATCCATCCGTAAAGTAAAGTCCCACCCCGTACAAAGGATAGAAAAATACCCCATGTCACATACAGGACTTGATATAAATCCAAAAGAACGGTCCACATGGAGATTATCGACAATCCGAGAAAGCATCCAAATATGCCCGAGGCATCTATAAGAAAGTGAAATAGCAAAGACAGAATAGTAAAGAAACAGAGAAATATCATGTCCATTGTTCCAAAATATAAATTAAAGTACCCAAAATCCCGCAACAGAGAAAAATGCTAATCATGTGAGGAGGTGATATGTCCAAATATAAAAAGACCATCGTACCATATCAATAAACCAGCGCAACATAGACCAACATCGCTAGTTTTCAAGGCAGTAGTGATAAACATTAATCATTTTTTTTTTCACAAGAGAAAAAATCATGTTTGAATATATTGTATGAAGTAAAATAGTCCATGAAGTCATTATATCACATCTTAAGATTGGAACCCAAATATCCATCCGTAAAAGTGAAGTCCCACCTCGTAAATGATAGAAAAATACCCCATGTCACATACAACGACTTGATATAAAAACCCGTAACTAATTAATATGGGAGTATTACTCACAATTTGAGAAAGCATCCAAATATGCCCATGGGTATCTATAAGAAAGTGAAATAGCAATATGTATAATATTAAAGCAAATGTACAGAGTACGTACCTGTATCGTCCACGTTCCAAATACAAATTGTAGCACCAAAATCCCGAACAGAAAATCGCTAAACATGGAGAGGAGTGTGATATGTCCAAAACATAAAAAGACCATCGTGATCATATCAATAAACCAACATAGACCAAGACTAGTTTTGAAGGTGTATCAGATAAACATTAATCATTTTTTTCAAGAGAAAAAATTATTTTGAATATATTATATGAAGTAAAACAAACATGAAGTCAATAGCATTTTCACATCCGAAGACTGGAACCCAAATATCCATCCGTAAAAGTGGAAGTCCCACCCTGCATACTATAAAAATACCCCATGTCACATAAGGTGATGATATAAAATCCAAAGAATTAGTCCACATGGAGATTATTGACAATCTGGTAAAGCATTCAACAGCCCGAGGCATCTATAAGAAAGTGAAATAGTAGTATGTAGAACAAGAAGCAACATATATAGTACCGACGTCCATTGTTCCAAATACAAATTAAAGTACCCAAAATCTCGAACAACATCAAGAAAACGCTAATCATGTGAGAATTCAAAGTAAAGTTAATCTATTAACATTGCGAATAAAATTAAGCACCGAAGTCAAAAAATATCGTTCGCTACACCATGGCAAATTTGTCATCAAAAATCAAAATTAAAGATCGCCCTCATACTTGTGAAACCACTTCGAACGTTTAATTTACAAAAATTCAAAAATATTACTTAAAGGTTCGAAAGACAAAGAAAACAACCAAAAGTGTACCTCAATTGCGGGCTCGTTAAGCAAGAAAAAACAAATTAACCAAACTACTCTCCGTCGGTTCCTCCACGATTCGCACCATCCTTTGGAAGGTCCAGGATCGCTAAGTGCTACCTCCACATGCATGCCACGACTCCCTCCCAGCGTCCGAATGTCGGCCGACTTTTTCCGAGCTCGTACCCGCCGCACGGTGCATTCTTCTCCGTTTGGGCCTCTCGCGGAAGACCACAAAGGATTGCTGTACCGGTGATTCGCGGCGTTGGAGAGAGCAATCAGCGAAAATTGCGCAGCGGCGCGTCGTGGGAGAAGGTGAACTAGCGGTGGGGGTTGTGGAGCGGGGAATCCACACGGCGGGCGATGCTACAAAGCCGACCCCGCCCACTCCTAGTATTTGGATATCAACCCAAGTAACAATCATCGGATTCCGGCCGAAGTCATCTCCGCTGAGGCCGGAGGGAGCGCGTCGTGATTGACCCCTAGTGCTCCCCCCCGCGGCAACGCATCCTATGACGCACACGAGTATGGGTGCAATTCAAAGGGAGTGGGCACAAGAGACGAAGAAGCAAAATTCCAATTAACAGAGGAAGACGACAAGAGTTGCAATCCAAGAGAAATGGAAATATGCAAGAAAGTTCAAAGAAGTTCCGCTGGCCATTTCTCCTTATCGTCATAGTTACTGTGCAATAATTCAGCAACCGGCTTGTCCGAAAACCATGGCTAAACGCTCATTTTTTCGACCCGTCCGCAACAATGCAATTTAAGGACGCCGTCATAATTAATCTCCGATCATTAATAATGAGAGCGCGTCGCATCAAATTGAAGCGTGAGGAATCACTCGCAGGAGTGGAGGTCCCATCTTTAGAACAATGTTAAAAATTAATTAATGCAATATTTGATGTGAAAATCAATTGAACAACACAATGTTAATGCGATTGATATGAAATCGCCATATCCATGTCCCATCACCTTAAACGCCATCGACCACCCACAGCCTGTGACAGTATAAGTTTTTGTCGAGGACACGTAAGGTAATTGATTAGAGCGGATCTTTGTTTGGGTCGCTCACGCAAAGGGAAATCCGGACCCGTAAAATATTAGGGCGACGTGATAGCAATTCGCTCGCGGTACTGGTCGACGTCGCCAGGGCTATTTTGGAACGCGAATTTGGTTTGAATTATGGTTTATCGCCGTTTGAAGTCCGACGGCGTTCACTTAAGAAAAATTTTGTTCGATCCCATCTTATAAAATTTGCGTTGGTTTTCTTTGTGATAATACACATATTAAAAAAATCCCGCTTTTTAATAAAGAGACAAAATTATGAAGTTTTTAACCGACCCGAGGATTGGACATGAGTTAACAAAAGGATAGCGGAACCGTACATGCACCGTGGTCAAGCCCTCTACCAAAACCACGCACGCGAATCACAAAAGCGGTTGCCCATATCGCACTGCTGTGAGTAGGCGGTATTTCTCATTCGCTAGCGATCGACAGGGAATGCGACACGTGGCGTGCTGGGACCCCGGAAACAACCACGAACCCATGCCATCGCACGTTAAAGCCCGACGTTGGAAGCCGAGCGAAATTTCCAAGAGTCGTCGATTTGGAGAAGGCCACCTGACCCGTGGTTGCACGTTGAACTTGCCCGCGAGGTTAACCAAGGTGTGCGCAGGACAGCTGTGCACGATACGAGTGTTTGACTGGTTATTGATATATATAGGTGGGCCGCAGTATAATGAAATTGTTTAATTAAACGATTGGCGGATAATTAGCATAATTCTCCGGAGCGTGATTGTTGTAAGGCCGGTGGTGAAATATAGAGCCGAAAGCTATTACAAGTTATTTATTTAAAAAGAAACGTGAGCATAAATACAAAGTGTTGAAAGTTAAACATTGGTTATAAGGATTGAGACAATATAAAGTCGGGAATATAAATTAAAGTCCAACCATTGTGGATAGTATTTATTTATCAAATTCTACGAATTTGATAAATAAACCCGAAGAAAGAAGTCAATTAAGACTCGAAAGCCGGAGGAAAAGAACGGGTACACCAAGGGAAAATGTCGACGAGTTTAGCCATAGACACACCGCTCTCCTTCGGGGTCCAATTTCGCCGTAGCAGGCCACATGATGATCTCTCTTCTTCGCATTTACTTGTATTGAAGATCACTATCTAGAATAAGGAGTTATTTTCTCCAAAAATAACCCTAGCCAAACATTGACAATGCATCAAGGATATCTTTCTATGCTTCATAAGCACATTTGTTCTACTTCTAAACTTCATGTCTTGGAAGTGGTCATTGTACGAAATTATTCATCATTACTTGGTTTCATACCAAAGTCTTTTTCTACATTTTCAGCATCCAATATGAAAGATAATGGCTTAAAACAACCTAAATATTTGAAATTTTGGTGAAGAATTGTCTGGCACACTTTGAATATGAATTTTGAAGTCAAGTGTATGATGCTGTATAGGATCAAGTGTCATTTTGAATAACAAACGTTTCACAAAAACTTCTCAACATGCTACCCCGCAATAAGGATTAAATGACAATATTGCATCAACTATTTCCATAATAAAAGTGCACCTCAACCATAAGACTAAACAACTACAAATGCTAGATCTTAACAAGACCACACAATCAAATGTATTCCACAAGGCCAATACCGTATGAAAAATGAAAAGGAGTTTGCAACCAAAAACATTTTAGGCAACTAATTCAATTAGATACACTAAACTACCTAAAGCAAAAAGGAAAACCAACCACCGAAAAGGCAAGCGTTTACCTCCTTTGACAAAATTTTGAGTTTCGAAACAAGGGCCTTTATTGTCTTGTCAATGCCCCTAGTAATTTGAATGGGGTTTGCTCCGCCGCAACAACCTAAACAAAAGGTTTCTGCCTCAAATTATTTTCCACAAATTTAAGATACAAACTATCATTAGCTTTGTATTTCCTAACAAGCCCATAAATTTTGACAAAAGAACCAAATTTTTAATACCGATAGCAATTTTTTCTACCAAAAACTATCTTAGACTCAATAAACCCAACCCAAAATTCAAAAACCAAACACCATAAGACCCTACAAAAATGAATAAGATGATTCAATCCGTACTATCAACAAAAAGTTACCTTTACACCCTCACTTATTAAACCTCATGGTCGTTGAATTTTAACTTCAAATGATACGCAGAAGGACTACGTGCAACAACAACATTTTTTTTCGAGGCGTTGTCGCTTATCCGTAATTTAATTCAAACATTTAAAATTCCCCGCAAGTTTTTTTTGTAGACGGCCACACTGTATTTCTGCTGTGATTTATTTAACACACAGCCCACAGCTAATGCAATTCAAATTAAACTTAAAATTAAACAAACAAGAATTTACCCGAGCGCTTTGTAAATTCAAAAGGAGGACACGGGTTACTAATATTGGACTATTGTACTGAAGGGAATCAAACCGAAAAACCGGACCTTAATTTTTTATAGCAGCATGATTGATAACTATTAAAAATTAGCAAGAAGGCCAACATCCCATTTTAGAACATTAATTTGGTTTGAAATTCAATTTATTTAGACTTTTGAAGTCCGGGCTTGAAAGGGTTCTTTAATGTTTTGATAGTTTAATATATACATATGTTATATATATATCATATAAAATGACAAAAAAATATAAATTTAGTTTTAATTTTATTTTTTTAAAAGAGGGTTTATTATAATATGTTTTATATGTTCCGTACATAAAAATAAAAAGGTCGAAAAGCTTGGTAGTTTTTTTTATGTATTAAAGATGAAATTTTTTATTACATATAAAAAGGTGTAAAAAGGAACCGAGGAATCTTTAAGTGTGTACACAGTTAATATGGTGAAAACACAGAGTGTTTTTAGCACAAAGTATGTTTAAATGTAGTTTATTAATATGATATTTTATGCAATCGTATCTGTAGCAATGGTAATTTTGTAATCCCTTCCGTTGAGGAAGTAGTGTAATAGTTTTTTTTGAGTTATTTAAGGGAATAGGAAGTTTGTTTTCAAAGTATTTAAAACTGTCTTTTAACAAAGAAATTTTTATTTTCCGTGTTAGAGGCGGACGATGGGGTGGTTCTGGTGACCTAACCAACCATTCAGAACATGCTCATCAATCCAAACCATAAGTATTATGTGACAAATATTCAAGAAAATTCAATCGGATTTCCTAAGCTGTTATGTTAGAGAAACCCTAAACTCTCATCGAAAATAGGTGAAATGTGGCACCACCGCAGATTGCTGTGCCAATCAGTACAAGCGGTAGACAATTGGTGTATGCTCAAACAACGAGGTGATGCAGAATGACATGAGGGGAGAAAATATCAGAAAAGCCCCAAACTGAGAACTCAAAGCTCATCACCAACCCGATTGATAACTCGAGCATGATGTAACCTATGAAATCGTAAACAGAGAAATCATAGTAACAATAAAGTAATCCTATGTAACAACAAAGTCGGATTCATCCGGGGAGTGGCAATGGAGCAACCAGAACAACAGAACATGCATAGTTGATTACAACCAAATAGATGAAAAAACACACATACAAAAAAATCAGTGAGTAATTTTAGGGGCTAATTTTATACCAAAGAAGTAATTAAGTATTTTAAATTTGAATAGGGTGAATTTTTTATACAAACCCTATTTTTTCATAGTTTTACAATTACTCAATAATTATTTTTTAAAAATAATTAATTATTACATATTAGCTCACCTAAAAATGCGATAAAATCGTGTTAAATTAATTGTATTTCTATCAGACAATATTTCAATGCAATCAACGTACTTGCTGTGTCATTCGAGGAAGGGGTTGGAGTGATTCGCCCCATTTTTTTTCACCTGTCCACAGCATGGTTGGGGCTTGGAAGTTGAATGTTGCTCCTGATGTGCATAAGCTCGTCGATCTTTCTTGCTAGCCGTAGCGAGGTAATGGCTTGTCGAGAACATCATCCTCCGTACGGGGAGCGATGACACATTCGAGAGCCCCACAATGTCGATTATATCATCAAGCTCGAGCTTACACGCCATCAAGCTATTTCATTAATGGACTCTCCTTTCCTGCGAGACCCGACGGTGCCGTTTTCCGGATTCTCCAGCTGGTACCCGCGCGTATGCGCTACCATGCAGACATTTCGCTCTCGTAACGGAAGCCGTGCTCGCTTTGCTTGCTAAAGAAGACCCGTGAGGGTGCGAGGAAGGGAACAGAAGCAAGCTCATCAGCATACTCAGTCCCAACTGGTTCTTCAACTTACAAGTAAAAACGAGAAAGGCTGGAGACAGCACTGTGACCTGCTTAGAGTGTCAATAGCGTGCTGAATAAAGCATGTATTTTTTTTTGGCAAACGTAGAGTTGGGTTTCTCATTGCCTATCTCCATGTATTCATATTTTTCCCATTCTGGCTTGCCACCACAGCTCGGAGGCTATGGCTTGGCACTTCAACACAACAAAAGTCGCGTATGTATCCATGAAATGAATTTGGAGCTCAAAGAGATATGAAGGCTCCCGCACCCATGTCCGGCTGAGATACCACAACGGTCCCGTGCTTCCAAGCCCCGCAAAATATCACCATTCGTCAATCCGGTATGGCAATCCAGACTTTCAACACAAGAGGATCACAAAGGCTTTCTTGCTTGCTCTTCGTACAACAATAGTAGCGCCAGAGCAACAAAACCCCTCTCGACAGCATTTTTGCAGAGGACCGTGGCAACCACACACTCGCACCGGGTCCAACATCGTTGTGTTGAATATTGTGGTGGGATTCGAAGTGAATGATCGCGAATATTTCATGGAAATTCCACCCATCACTTTCCCAATCTCGTCGATTAAGAGTGTTAGCTGGGCCTCTTCGCCATCCCTTGCCCATCGATTCCAAGACCTGTCCCTATTCCTCGTCACTTCGGCATCGGGGTATGTAGCAACCAAGATTTCGTAGGGCAGTTTGTGGGTTTCATTATTTTATCTTCTCTCCACACTCGTAGGGTATACCCTTTCCCATGCTTGGTAGCACTCGAACATGTATGCTCGTGTTCATGTACACTCTTCAATCCTTTCATACATGATCGGTATGCACCTCTTCAAGTCCCCTAATAGTAACGTTGGTGTGATGGTGATCACATATTTCCCATGAACTCTCGCAGCTTGCATCTAATCCACTCCGTGTGAGGTGAATAGAAAAGTGATGTTTGTAAAAGTAGACGCTGGAGCAGTGAATAGAAAGTGATGTTTGTGTGCGTGAGATTATTTATGGCTTCGTGTATGTGTGGCGACGATGCCGTTCAGATTGATAGTTCGTAAGGAATAAGAGATTCCTCTATTGCCTCGTGAATCAATGTGGATTACCGCCTATCATGTAGATTCTTTTTTTCCTCTTAGCTTTTTGTGGATTATCACTCCAAGAAAGTTTTTGGAAAGCAGTGAGACACATAGCAAAAAATAAGAGAAGATGCCCAAATTAAGTTGAGCTCTATCACCATCTACGTTTCATGTGATCAATCCATCAAAGAAGACACAAAGACGAAAACTGCTGACATAAAGTTGTCCTTAATAGTACCATCGCAAGCTTACTCGATCACAATGATCCTCCTCAAGACCGAGGGGCCTTCACCGACAACTTCCAGTTTGGATTTGGGATGCCCCAAAGTTCGACTAGTTTTTGTTGTTGAAATTCACACTAAATAATCAAATAGATTTTGTTGTTCAAAACAAACTTAAAGTCTCCAGAGACCTGTGAAACAAAGCCAATTATAATAGACAGATATGGCCTTACAAGTGTTCTATTGGCAAATGGAGAAATTTCTCAATAGATACACCCAGCAATGTACCCATTTACAAATTGGAGAAAATCTTGAGGTCCTTTTTATGAGCCAAATACTCAGTGAAAGGGTCCGCTCATGGTCCCTCGGGCAGCATATGCGGTCCTTTCTAAAGACAAGGGGACGGCAACCTAAAACTCTACAAAGCAAGAACCAGAAAACGTACAAAACTCGTTGGTTTATACACCAAATCTACCAACATCAGGTTACTTCGACGATATCAACATCAAAAATAACCGTAGCACTCAAAATGATAATCTCTGTTTTTCTTATTAACTAAAAAAGAAAACATTACAATGTACCACTCAAACCGGAATTGTTTGATCTTCTCACACCCTTCCTTTCTTTACAGACAGTGTTGCAGGAGAAAATACAACAGCCCATCTTGTTATGAAAAGCAACCGCTAAGTTTGTGAAGTCAACTTCCGAAAATAATGGAAGCAAGGTCTAAACTTAAACTTCCAACCGAAACAATAGTTAAATTACTCCTAGAATAGAATCTAATTCAACACCGAAGAAGGCATTGATTTTATAAGAGCAATTCAAAATTATATCTACTCTAAGTCCTGCACATGCATGCATGTACCCCTTCTCATTGCCCATATAACTGTTGTCGTGCGTCATTAACTCCTCACGAAGTCCACAAATCGAAGGCACTTCTTATGCTATGCACATACCCCAAGGCGAGATTTGCAATAACTCACTATCTCTCATCGAAGGTGGCATCTCCGACGGAGGGAAGAGAAACGACCGAGCAATCATAGTTAAGAAATAACTCTCTCTTGTAAGGAAAGTGTTCTACACCAAACTACTATCACAAGATTCAAACCCCCTCTTTGCTAGGGCCTTCATCATCATGTTGACTATTTGTGAATCAAGTAATATAATCCCGGATGATCGCTCCTCTCCACACCGAAACTTCTTCATGCTCAAGGTGTGAATCCCTTGTACAAGGAAAACTTCATCAATAACTTGCCAACCTCCATTGTCCTTCATGTCGACTTTACCTGGCTAAAATCTTTCTTACACCACAATATGAGTTGTTTGGAACAGCTTACCCACTATTTTGGTTAGGTACTTAAAGGAGAAAGTTATGATCAACTCGCACGAAGAGGTTGAATGTGCTAAATGAATTTATTTTTTAACTTAGTCCTTTTTTCTTTTCCAACTTCCGTGTAAGTCAGATCAGAAGATGAATTGATTATTGTCATGTAATTGCAGAAACAAGATGACCGTCGAAAGGGAAGAGTATAAGGAGAAAGTCGTAAACTTTGCAAAATCATCAAGCTAGGTTTCTTGGATCGAATCTCGTACAAGATGACATAATTCAGCCTCGAGAACGATTTTGAGCTTTGAAAGTGGGATTAGCGAGTTGTTTGTAAAGATGAGTTACCAACTTGTACCGCATCGTATTTCGCTGGCTTGAATCTCCATCCGGGTGTTAAAGCCGCCGCAAACAACCGCTAAATAGGCCGTGTAGTTCGCACCGAAGCCGATGATCCCCATTGTTCAAAAACACACAGAGACTTGATGATATAGAATGGATGGGGTCAGTTTTACATCTTGTCGAGAGGATCCGTACCGTGACCTTGCTTTAGAGGCTTTGGAATAGTTATGGAATAGTTATTGTATTTTTTTAAGACAAATGGAGAGAGTTGGGGTTTCTGGCCGTTTCATTCCATGTGGGTTCTTTATATTTTTTTTCCGTATCCTGGTTATAAATGTTGAAGCCTGGGAGGCCATGGCCTTCCAACTTCAAACACAACAAAGTTTCGTATGTATCCATGGGCACGAATTTGGGAGCTCGTAAGATATGAAGGCCTTCGTAACTTGTCCACATGAGATACCACAAACGGTCCCGTGCTCGTTTCTCCTCATAGAAAAGATTACCATTCGTTAACAATCGGTATGGCACCATAGACTTTCAATGACAAGAGGATCACAAAGGCTGGGTTGCCCGCCGTACAACAATAGAAGCGTCAGAGCAAAGAACCCCCTCTCGAAGGTGTAACAAGGAGGACTGCAGCTTGCGCGTACGACCGGGTCCAACACTCGGAAGAATATTGTGTGGATCCGATGAATGATCGCTATTACTCTCATGGGAAAGTCACTCACTTCCGCTCAATCTAGGCCGTGATTAAGAGTGCATTGGCCTCTTCGCCATCCCTTGCCCATCGATCCCAAGACCGGTCCCTATCTCTTGCTCACTTACCCATGTAGAAGTCCACATTTCTATAGGGCAGCTTTGTGGGTTTCGATATTTTGGCCTTTCCCCTTCCACCGTAGGGCATACCCTTTCCTACGTTGGGTAGGGCACTTTGAACACAATGCCCAGACACCTGCATACCTTTCTCAATCCCTTCATACATGACTCGGTATGCAGCCCTTCAAGTCCCTAATAGCAACGTTGTGTGATGGTACAGATTGGGTACATGCTCATGAATTCCTTTGAGTTTGCATCTAATCCACTTCCGTGGAGGTGAATAGAAAGCAGATGTTTGTGTGGGTGGAGATGTTGGAGGCAAGTAACAGAAAGTGATGTTGCAGGATTGTTGTCGGTCGTTAAAGGTATGATGATGGCCGTTTAGATGATGTTCGGGGACATAGAGATTCTCTATTGCCCGTGAATCAATGTGGATTATCACTTATCATGAGATCTTTTCTTCCTCTTTAGCTTTTTTTGTGGATTATCAACGAAAAGTTTTTGGAAAGCAAAGGAGACACATAGCAAAAACAAGAGAAGGATGCCCAAATTAAGTTGAGCCTCATCAGCCATCTACGTTTCTCCATGTGATCAATCCATCAAAGAAGACAAAGATTAAATCCAGCCAGATATAAAGTTGTCCTGTGGGGCACTACCGCGTTTACTTCCGACTTCAACATCCTCCCCATGACTGCAGGGCCTTCTACCGACAATCAGTTTGGATTTGGATGCCCTCAAAGTTCGATCAGTTTTTGTTGTTGAAATTCACACTAAATAATCAAATAGATTTTGTTGTTCAAACAAACTTAAAGTCTCCGCAGACTCGTAACAGGTCAATTATAACAGATATGGCTCATGTTCACTTTCTGGCAAATTGGAGAAATTTCAAGATATGGCTCCACAATGTACCGCTTTGGCAAATTGGAGAAAATCTTGAGTGTCCTTTTTATGAGCCAACATCGAGGTGAAAGGGGTCCGCCTATGGTCCCTCGTACATGTAATTTTCTAAAGACAAGGACGGCAACCTAAAAAACTCTATAAAGCAAGAAATCAGAAACATACAAACCTGGTTTACACACCAAATCTACCAACACTCTCATATTTTATGACTTCCATACGAACATCAAAAATAAATCAGCACTCTCCAAAAACACACCTCCGTTTTCTTATTAACTAAAAAAAAACATTACAACAACCTTTACTCAAAACTCGAAATTGGTTTTGATCTTCACAATTTCTTTATAGATGAAAAAGGTAGAGAAAAATACAGCACAGCCCATCTTTTGTTATGAAAAAGCAAACTCGCTAAGTTTGTGAAGTCAATCAAAATAATGGAAGCAAGGTCTAAACTTAAACTTCAAATCAAAACAACAGTTAATCTCTGCCCTAGAATAGAATCGAATCTAACACCGAAGAAGGCATCACTTCCGATTTTATAAGAGCAACTAAAATTATATCTACTCTAAGTCCGGCACATGCATGTGCACACCTCTTCGTCGTCTCAGTAAAATCGCTGTCACAGCCATTAATTGGCTGAAGTCCACAATCGAAGGCACTTCTTATGCTATGCACAAACACTTAAGGCCAGGGATTTGCAATAACCTACTATCTCTACCGAAGTGTGTATCTCCGCCGAGAAGAGAAACGACCAGCAATTAGTTAAGAAATAACTCTCCTTGTAAGGAAAGTGTTCTCCACCAAACTACTATCACAGCATCTCAAACCCCCTTTGCTAGGGCCTTCATCATCATGTCGACTATTTGTGAAATCATGGCCATAACCTTGGATGACTAAGCCCCTTCCACACTCAAATCTCGTAGCCCCAAGGTGTGAATCCCTTGTACAAGGAAAACTTCATCAATAACTTGCCAACCTCCATTGTCCTTCATGTCGACTTTACTCATTAAAATCTTCTTACACCACAATATGAGCTGTTTGGAACACTAGCTACTCCACTATTTTGCTGGGTACTTAAAGGAGAAAGTTAAGATCAACCGTACCTACAGTGTTGAATGTGCTAATGAATTTATTTTTAACTTAGTCCTTTTTCTTTCCAACTTTTGTGTCGTACCTAGAAGATTAAAATTGATTACCGTCACAAAAGTTTGTGAAAACAGATGACCCACAAAGGTGGAAGAGTATAAGGAGAAAGTCAGAACTTTAAAAACTATCAAGCTTAGGTTTCTTTGACCTAACCCTTACGTATGACATAATTCACCGAGAACGATTTTGAGCTTGAAAAGTGGGATTAGCTAGTTGTTTGTAAGATGAGTTCCTAAACTCGTACCAAACTGATTACGGTTTGAATCTCCATCCGGTGTTAAGTCACAAACAAATCAAGCCGAAATAGGTCGTGTAGTTCGCATCGAAGTCGATGATCCTCATTGTTAAAAACACAGAGACTTGATGAGAGAATGGAGTAAATAAATATGATCTTGTTTGAGAGATCCGTATCTTTGATTGGATTCCGGAACACAAGAAAAGAGTCATAAGAAGATCGTGAATGAGAGAAGAAAACACCGATCTTTGTTGCTTAGAGCAGTTGACCCCTTCATGGAATTTCCTTCGAAAATGTTCCACAGTAGATATTTGGTTCTTCCCCCAATATTTATTATTAGCAATGATTGGTTTCAAGCTCCGTGAAAAGATCCCAACAAATGCAATTGGGATATTGGTGAAAATTGTTTCTGGGTAGATCAAGTTACGTATCAAATGTGGACTTAGGTGACATAGAACAGAATACAAGATCCTTCGACAGTGCCTCTTGTTACCAAATGTAGTATGTCAAAACAAATGAGAGTTGTCTCCATTGTATTGGTCATGTTGGGTACCCTAGTGAATCCTCCCGGTACATGGAAAATTTTTGCGTACATGATACAAATGATGTTGGGTGCTCTGTGCTAGTATGTGTTGTAAACAAAAGAGGGCAGGACAATGCGCACCAACAGAAAATAGTATGCTCAACGTACTAATCTAAGAGGAATATGGCGAACAATGTCATATATGTGTGTGTGAACGTTAGAATAAATGGTGTTGAGATGACTCCGCCAAACATAATGGAGCTGACCGTGTGTTCCGATTTTTGAGATAACTTTAAAGTACATAAATGAGGGCCGACATGAATCATGTGTTCACTCATTTGCAAATGCATGCAAAGTGGCAGGGTTAGCCCCTAGTTTGAGCTCGATTCTTTGTGACTTAAAAGGGGGTTTATCATCATTAAGGCTTTTGCCACTCTCAAGGGTGATATGTCCACATTTTGAGATGCTTGAGGGGAATGTGGAGCTGAATGTTGTTGGCATGTTGGAGATTTTGTTGAGCCAGACAACTACCTGTGCTTCGTGCCCACTTTGAAGGGGAAGGTTTCTATGCGCTTGAAGAAGACGAAGGATTCGCACGTTTAAGGGCTTTTGTAGGCCGGATGTCATGCTGTAACACCCCGTATGCGCTTCATTTGTGGGGTTTGGTCGTGTTTCCGAGGGCTCATTCTTCTTGATTTTGCACGTGGCAATAAAAAAATCCCAAATTTTATGTAATTTAGATTATTTAATTGTGCCCTCCACAAGCTAATTTAGGTCTTTTAGTATAGAAACTCCAATATGGCTCCATACGTCTCCGTTCAAAAACAAACTTAAAGTCTCTAGTCAAGTTATATCGCCTATATCATACATTGATAAAATGCAATCAAGCAACCTCGCCACTATTCTCTCGTTTTGCATGTGCCAATGAGAAATATACCTTAAGTGTGATGATGCCTTTTGTTCCGAAGTCATATCACCGCATACCACAAGGTTTAGGCTTTTTGATGCCTTTTGTGGATCCTTCAAGTTGTGCAGTTGGTTTTGTTCGCAAACCACCATTCAAGACATGTTAATGACTATTATATCATGCCGCAAACTCTAGAAGATCTTTGTGCTTAGCGAAACCGTATGATCTTTCAGAATTTACTCACTCGTAGGTATACTGGGCTAGGGGCCTACGTGAGGACTATCATGAACACTTTAGGATTATTGTCATAAAAGGTTATTGTCACAAGGCATGGTATCAAAACACCGCAATTATAGTCTTAAGCAAATCGCCGCGAGGCAATGATGAACCTTGAGGCTTACTACCGCAATAAGATAAAGCTATTGTACACAAAGTGAGAACGTTGACAACACAACCATCGTGGAAATGATGAGATCTTAATTCCGATGCCCTTTCACTTCTTCAACTTAAATGGTGTTGTAATGTAAATTATGTTTCCATAGTTGAAGATTTGAAGTATTTTGCGATATTGTTATTGTACCATGGCACCGTAAAGATTGGATCCATTGTTTATCAACACTTGCCGCATGTTTGGCTCGCTGTCGTTCATTGGAAAATTCGAACCACTTTTCTCAATCGTCGTATTAGATGCTGAATATTCATGCATATTCAGCTCTGCTAGTAGAAAATAATGTAACCATTTCAGAATTAGCAGCTTTTGGTGATATATGGTTGAAGTTGTGTTTGTGGGATGTCGCAGCTATTAGCAACACAAGGGTGATCGATGGAAAACGTTTTGAATGCCTCCAAGAAACTTCCTCACTTCACTTGAAAGCTTTATCACCCCTTGTCCTGGATGGCCTATGACATTATAACAATAAATCAAGTTATAAATTTCACTCCAACCCATAGAAACACAAGCCGCATTCGCAGCATGGATGTATGAAAGGCCAAAGATGTCGAAGAAAAACTCACCAATGCCATCCATGGCTTGCTCCAACTTGAAAAGATAGTCACGGTTATTCCCACATGGACCACAGCCTTTGGTAATTTTTTGCATACAAGATGATGCCATCTCGTAAGTGAAATTTTCGTTGAAACGCTTTATACTTAAAACAAATCTCATATTTCAAACATTTGGGTCAAATATATTGTTGTAAGTTACATACCTTGCCATTTCGTTGGAGCTCGGGCCCAAATAGTACTTGTTTATGTTCTTGTTTGGTGCTGATATGAACTCGCAAGAATTATAAAACCAATGATTATGATGAATCTACCAAGGATTATGATGAATCCGTCTAAAAGCAAGGAGCAAAAATGTATTGCCACATAAAATAAAGCCAACAAAAATGAGACAAGCCTGCAGAAATTAAGGCTATGAGATCAAATCGCTCGAACTCACACTAGGACTCACTTTCGTAAATGGGGTTGCAAATTCTCTTTCCTCCTACAATAACAAATCCACTATCAAGATCGTACATCATATGAAAATTTCAACACATGAATAGCTTCTATATATTTCCAAGAAATTGTTAGGCGCTCGTTACATATATGGAGCAATGCGTAGCATCTTACTCGTGTAGAAATCTATGAAGGCCTTAAGATCATATTCACATTCCCTCCTTTCAGATATTGATTATCACATTTATTAGTAAAACCCACGTTGTTTTTCCCATTAATAGGCAAAGAAAACATGCTAAAACAAAGTCAGTTGAGATTCTCTCTTTCTATCTCACCTCCATAGCCAATCTTTCCTTCTCCGGTTATCCTCTCACATAGTAAGCTCTACCCCACTAAGAATATCAACCAAAAATCAAAGACACCATACATAAAAACAATGGAGATGCGTAAAAATACCCTTCACAAGACAAATAAAAACCAATAGAGTTTAAACAAATTTTACATGGATTTCTTATTGCAAAAATATCTAGTATTCCCGCAATGCACATAGCCCAAAAATTATATGAATATAGTATTTAAGATAAATGTAAGATAAGAATATTCTTCCGGTTTACACAAATAGCTCCCTCTCCGCGCTTCCAATGTACATGTCCGAGTCGTGGAGACTCGTGGGAGTCCCACGGGGGGACAAAAGATAAGCCGCAAAAGCACAAGGAGGAAGTCCTCTTTAAACATCCATTCCGAAGAAAAGAACACCATTTTTCATTATTGAATGATGTGAATAACTCATCAAGACAGAAAGAAATTTGAACCCAAATTAAAAAGTCTTTGGTAGCCTCTTTGAGATATCCAACAAATTCTTCATCAACATCAACATCCACAAGCCTATACAAATGTATTCCGTTTTAGCACCGATGCAATCACCTAACCATTGGTCCATAACCTTTATCTTTCACAAAACGATTTTCAACACCAAATGAGGCCTCCAAATATGGACTCTATATTGTTATCTCACTAATTGAGAGAAGATTTTTATCTATATCCGATCAATGGTATGTAATGCACATTCTCAAAAGTACACTTCTTAACATCTAACAATTTCATTTGAACATCCCCACAATTTTCCACAAAATGCACCCAACCAAAAACC
Source organism: Pinus albicaulis (assembly GCA_034641835.2). NCBI lineage: Eukaryota > Viridiplantae > Streptophyta > Pinopsida > Pinales > Pinaceae > Pinus > Pinus albicaulis. The sequence continues at coordinate 9,614,155 of MU968403.1, read as the reverse complement.
AAAGACTGTTTTTATTTTGGATTTGGCTTCAATGAAGGTAATAAACCAATCCTTTCTTGATGGCCATGTGCTTTAAAGCACCAAAATCAAGGAACCAATTATGTAAAGGCCTACCTCCCACCTAAGAAGAAATTTAAATATATATATATATATATATATATATATATATGTTCTAGGGATCTTGTCGCCGGTCGTCATAGGTTTCCTAGTCAAAAGGTGTGTTTACTATTGTGAATTGTGTGTGGCACCGAATTGGGATTGAGTTTAATACACGCTCAATGCTTAGATTTTTTGTATAATCCGCAGCCAATTCGTACCTTGTCTTGTCCATTCTCGCTCGCATTTCATTATTGAAAGTATGATTAGGTCAAAGTTCATCAAGGGTGAAAACCGTTTAAGTCATAATTGACTTCATCACATCCACGACAAGTTGCCGTAATTGATATCCGCCTGCATTTGTCATGCCTATAGAATATGGTTCTTTGGGTTATATTTTATTTGTACTTATAAGTTATAACTACCGTACTTGAAAAGACGTACTATACTAAAAAACGTATCTCTCCTTGTACAAATTTAAAACAAGACAACATTTGTACAACAATAACAGGAGAGCATTGGCAAGTTCTAGAGTGGCCTCCTCCCCAATCAATGGAGCTATCAAAAATACAAGGTGCCACTACTACTACTTGTGGGATTCTCGCTACAAACATTCATGCATGGCATGGGCATGACGTGGGAATGTAGTTTTTCTAATGGTTCTCTATGTTGATGGTTATAATTTTAACAAATTCAAAGAAAGTGGTCAAAAGAATCGGCACATATTCCTTTCAATATCCGCATTTTGAAGGCATGAGAAGGAATAATATTTTGAAGTGAAAAGTGCTTCACCTTATTATAGTTACCATGCTAGGTTCTCTCTTTAAGAGCTTCACAACATCAAATAATTTCCATAAATATGTATAAGAGTCATGATGGTGTTGTAATGTAAATTATGTTTCCATAGTTGAACATTTGAAGTATTTTGCGATATTGTTACCGTACCTTTTGGCACCTCGGATCGGATCCGTTGTTTATCAACACTTTTTTTTAATAAAGATGTTTTCTTTTCTTCCGTTGCTATTCATTTCTCCTCAAACTCCTCTCCAACCTCAATATCGTTGTTAGTAGTAGCATGAGCAACAACACCACGCTTAGCAGAACTAGAAGAACAAGTTTTCCAAATCGCACGAGAACTACTTCCCTCACGAGTCACCATGTACCATGCTTGGTCTCGTGGTTCTCTTCCTTCTACTCCCCGGTTCAACTACCATATCTTCATTGGAACCAACACTCCCAAAGTCCATTAGACAATGATTCACCATTTTACAAGAGTGATTCGCCATTTGTACCGTGATTCATGATTTTACAGATAATATAATCTTGTGAGAGATTCGCCAAAAAATTATATATACATATTATATTATTAATAAAATCGCCTTCCATTTTTCCTATGTATCACGGGGATTCGCCTATTTTATATATATATAAATTTAGGGGGGTTCTTAAAATTATCCCTGCAAAAAACCTAGATAATAATCGTGAACAAGCTTAATATTTAATTATGAACTGTAAAGGAACTTACAAAATGTGACATTACGAACCTGGTCAAGCACACAAACAAAAATATCCTGGACATGACCCTGGTTGACAAGTTGTACGCTCATGATGCAAGAGGATTTGTACATGCACTCGCCAAGTCAATCAAAATCCATCATTATCTATACAATAAATACAAGCAATTGATGTAGTATTTTACTCTAAGATGCATTCATGATATTGTTAGAACATATGTTGAAAATGTCAAAACATACCCGAATAAGCTCCTCTTCGTTTCAAGAAAAATTTATCGGAGTCGCATGAACTTGGAACAAGCCTCCCATGATCCGAAAGAGAAGAACTAAGTCAATGAAGTTGACTTTTTGTTGCTACTACTGGATCAAGGAGGTTTGCTCCAAGATTAAATCGCTCCAATAAATTATTCTCTACTAAACAGTAATAACCACGTGAAGGTGAAGCTCTTATGGCCCCTCCCCTCTCACATCACTCTCAATTCCCTCATCACTCAATCTATATTTCATTTTTTACTTTCATGAGCATAAAAAAAAATATTCAATAACTAATAAAAAAATAATTCAACAAAAAGTACGCAAGGAACATTGCAATTAATGCTTGACATAAAAATAGTATGATAAATGAGTTTTTTATAGACGCAAAAAACGTTCCAAGTATGGTAACGTTTGTCTTATAATACAATATTTTACATTGTCAAATTTTCTTTTTCTTCTTCCTATTTTTAAAGCTCCTAATTACATCATCAATATCATCGTGTTTCGCTCCTCGTTTTGTGCCTTTCAAACCTGCACCGCGTTGACCTAGTTGCGTATTCACGATGTCTCGGCTCATCCTTGCTGACGGGCATCGCCTACAAAAACAACATAATATTAAATTTTAATTGTCAGCTTTTAAATATCATTGAACTAGTTCGTAATATTAATAAAAAAAATTGCAATGAGATTATTTACCTGGGTGCATCGCTTGTCGCCGCTGACCTAGTTGCATTGTCACGATGTCTGCCTGTCCGTGCTGACGGTACGCTCCAAAATAGACAATATTAAATTTTAATTATCGCCTTTAAATATCGAACTAGTTCGGTACATTAATAAAAAAAATTCGCAATGAGATTATTTACTCGGTGCACCAGCTTGTCGCCGTTGGGACCGCGTTCGTCTTCCTCTCCGGTGACAAGATCCTCAAGGAAACATTCTTCATCATTTAAACATCAAAAAATCGTTATAAGGACAACCATCAAGGTATAATTAGAAAATTATAAGTGGAAATTACTACTGCCACGGCCCTCGACCGGGAGCAGGCGGGGAAGATTGCTCGCCCGTCCCCACTACAACGAGATCAGGCCGCACGAGAGGATCATCTACATCCGGCTCTAAAACTCGGGTTATTTACCTCGTTGGTAGTGTTGCTCGATTTAAACAAAGTTTTTAGACATTAAATTTAAGATGTGAAACAAAAATATTGAAAGGTTAATGTTTTACCTTATCGTGCATCGTAGATCTTGGGACCTCGCCCAAGCTTCTCGCGACGTTCAACCACTTGATAGCCAAAACGGAAAGCGATATTTTTGGCCCTTCCTCCGTAGTTATTGTTCCGAAGTCATCACCCTACATTATATATGATTGTGTATTTTGAATCGTTATCCGATAGGATTACAAAAACGTTTGAAGGCGATACAATTAATTATAAGATGTTTAGCTACTTAATTACAATTCTCCTTGTACTTAATTTCAAGTAGCCACCCCCGTCGAGCTTGTGATGGCTCCTTTCTTCGTCTCTAGCTTTGGAAGTTGCCTTTGAGGTGTCAGGCAACCTAACATCAAAAGATTGAAGTCAGATGTGACATAGCACACTTTTATTTTAGACATAAATAAAATTAAAGCTATTGAATTAAAGTTGCAATTTACCTTGCGGGTCTAGTTGGAATCTTTCCTTTTTTCTTTGCCCTTTTCTCTTTTCCGTCATGGATGAGTGCTCTCCACACACTCTCTAAAACTGCGAGAGGACGCTCATATCTAGGGTTAAATTGCAATTGCGTCCTATAGGTGTCCCTGGTATATTTCAAATATTTGCCGCTCACTCCGAGCTACCGTTTCTCCGTCGAAATGCCAACCTCTAAAAGGGCTTCTAGATAATCTAGAAGTTCTTTTTCAGGTTGGAATTCGTAATTCCACCCCGTACGTATGGTTAAAGCAAAAATTACCAACGCATGGCTCTCCGTAACTCGTAGAACCTATTGTTTGCCACGTAATAAAACCAAAAGAAAAAGAAGATATTATCATTAATTTAAAAATAAAAATCATGATAAATATGTTTTAGATAAAGTTAAGCACATGAAATAGTTAAAATATTAAAATTTACCCCGGGAGTTGTACATGCTTTATAGGGACACCTCACCGTTCACCAACAACGTGCCATTAATGGTCCCCGTGGAGCCGACACGTGTAGCTCCGTGAAACAATAACAATGTAGCTGGTCATATCACCTCATCATTGCCAAACACGGCTTGTGCGCCTGGTTGGGTGTCCGCGCGCAGTGTGTTTCTTGGCTAGCACCTGTGCTGGGAGCAGAAGGTGTACGAGAGGGTTGCTGGGAAATCTCTTGCCCTTGTGTTCCACTACCACCAACACTGTGTTCGGGGCCGAATGCCGTAAAAACGCTACATACAAAAGAACTTTTGTTAGTTTAGTTAACAAAAATTAAAAATCAAACTATCACAATTCATCTCATGCGTAACAAAAAAAATATCCTTTGACTTTTTATTATTACTCGATATCTATTTAGTTGCCTCATAAGATGTTGTATCTCTCTTCGTTTCAAAAAAGTTTGAGGCGCGCTCATCAAAGCATTAAATTCCGACCTTTCGTATCTCGTGCCTTTTTTCGCAACAACAACATCGGAGATAGGGATGAAGAAAGCTCTTCCCCTCAAAGAGGGAATCACTGTGCGTACCATGGCTAGGTGTCTCGTATATTTGAAAAAAATTAATATTATTTCAATTATGTAAATAACTAAAATACCTAAAGATAGATCATCAGCCGGCACTTTTACATGTTCTTCCGCCGGCCTCTTTCCGCAATCATCTCTGCCCTCGTGTTGTTCCCGCACCGCTCGATCAGTCCTGGCCACATTGCAATAAAATTATAAATGTAAAAACTTGAAAACAATATCTAACTTGAAAACACAAAATGAAAACTGAAATAATTTCTAATAAGACATCGCAAATATTTACGTTAGAGTTTCAAATATGCCCCTTGCATCGAATTTAGTCCTCGAAACATGTCATCGCACATTAAGGCACCCAAACATTCAATCCACGAATGATATATTTAAGTAGGCTTCTCCTATTATGGGAAAACACCATACCCATAATTCATTCACTTGCATGTATAAAGGGAAAGGAAAACATGTTTTCATACAACGGTGACAAAGGCATCTTGGGGAAAGGTATCTTCACTTTTATTTACAAGTTGTTCACCCACACCACTCTCGTGTTTTCACTAATCCGTTTTGTCATTTTTGGATTCAAATTAAGTTAAGGCCTTAAGTATTTTTCGACCTTTCTTGCAGTAGTTTCTCTTTATAAGTGGCACATGGATTTTCCATTAATTCTGGCACTTTTTCTCTTCATGCGCATGTTTCCCCGGAAATCAAAATGCATGATTTAGTCCCATACATTTAACAAGTTTGTTGGATCAACCCAGTAGGAAATATCATGTTTCTATTCAATCAAAATTTATCTCGTTTAGGGTAGGTAGGAAGGTTTTCCCTTTGTATTAATAGGGCACTTCTAGCTTGCATTTTTATTATATCTTTCAAATTTATGTCGTTTCAATTAGGGCATGATTTTTTTGCAACTTTCAAGGTGAGAATGAACAAAGACAAATTTTTGTGATGGATGACCGTATATGACTCCATGGCCGTAGGAAAAGGCACTAATCTACTTCTTCAAATATCTATAGTTCTCATTCTAATTCCATACGAAGACTTGGCCCCGATTTTGATTAAATGTTATAAAGAAAAGTTCCCCCCTCCATAATTTGATATTCAATGGAAATTTCTTAAATCGATGATGGGGGCAAGATTATGGAACATTACACATACATATGTAATGGAATTCCAAGATCATGATATATGTTTGCATATTTTTATGGCAATGTTCCACCAAGTCCCCCCGGAGGTGGGAGCGAGGGGACAAGGGAGCCGCCTATGCAAAAGCTCCCTACCAATTTTCGGTGAAACGGGGGGATTTTCAATAAGTAAAAATTATAAAATTTAATATTTAAAATGTAACTATATTTTTGCAAGGAATGTATATATTACCATCATACACTTGCATCATGAAAGATAAATCATAAATGATAAAATTACAAATCGATGAATGATGAATCATATAATTGAAAACAAATTTAAAAGTTAAAAGTTAAAACATACATCATACAATCATGCATGTAAGTTTGTAAGTTTGTAACTATATAATCATTAATGTAACCACTAACAATGTACAATGAAAAATAAAGTTTAAGATATCATATGACATATTATATCAAGATTCAAAATAGAGTTTAAACCGAAGCCATAAACTCAAGTCCGAAACATAAAACTTAAACGCAAATAAGTTATGTCCGAAACATAAAACATAAAACATAACATATGAATATCAAATGATATCATCATATCGATAAATGAGCAAATGCTCGGTTAATGGCCTCCCACTAGTCTCTCGCATCCAACTTCTACACGAATATATCAAGATCAACCATGTCACCACCGAATCGTATCACTTTGGATTCTCAAATATGCTAAGTACATCAACTTTTAACACGAAACTACAAACTAAAAAGGGCTAGTGGAGGGGGACGTGAGGGGGCGTGAGGGAAACATCCCCTAGAAGTCCCCAAGACCCCGCAGCGTGAGGGGGCGAGGAATCTGGGGACCCCTAGGTGGGGGGGGCGAGAACCCGTGTAACACTCGGTTTATGGAGGTGGTGGAGCAAAAAGAGCTCAACAGAGCTGAAATTTTTCACATAAAAAGGACCGTGGGTCGACTAATGGTTCCATTTAAAAAATGATATCTAGACAGAGAATAAGTGTAGCATGCAACATGCATTGAAAATCCATCCGAGTTTTCATTGTATTACTTATGATGGGATTCAAATTTCTGGTTTCAAAATGCCAAAGTTGTATTACTCTTGTCAAGAAACCCTTAGTTGATTCTCATGTTGGTTTAATTTATATTTTAAGTTTGCTTTGCAATCTTTGGGTGATAAGAACTCATGAACTAGGTCAGCCAATGTGTAACAATCATATTTCAAGAATAAAGTTGCATTTTTTTTATATTATTATTATTATCTATTAGCTACGAGTATCGACACCTAATGCCTGGAATTTTGACATCTTCGATAGCATGGATAATTTCGAAAATGTTTCTAGTAATGTTAACATAATAACTATCATTACGTGTCTTCACTTTTTTTCACCATAATAGACCCGTGATATGGAATCATCACACAACTTCATATGCTATGTCCCAACAAGTTCAAACTCGGTTGAACCTACCTCATAGTGTGGTTATTAAGGACAAGTCGTCGATATATAACTCGATAGCACAGACTACGTTGCATTTCTAAAAATAATCCTCAAGTGTCAAAACTTCACAATATGTTCTACTATAAAGCCCTTTGGGATACCTGAAATAATATATGTATCATTGATGACTTTTAAAGTATGACAAGATCCGTAGGAAAGGAAATCAATGGAAGAGTGATCCACCAATGAGAACCTAGAATTTAGCATCAGATGAGTTAAGAGTCTAGGAAATTGAAACCCTATAATTTTAATTAGTGATGAAGGACATCACATAGGTAATTATATTTTCATGTAGAATAATCTGTTAATTCAAATTTAAACTACATAATATGAAAGGCATACCATAAGTTTTTCCACGTAAGTCCAAACAACCTATAAAAAGGGAAAACCTTCTTTTTCCATGGGAAATAATTTACTTTTCTTTTTTCAAGGCAATCTAAATCACAAAAAATATGAACTATGCTGCACACATTCTTGGATAATGTGAAAGTGGAAAAGGAATACCTTACACAAGTGATGCACACATGTAGATTTGAACACTAATAGATTTTTGTAGTTGAAATGCAATGCTTGTTTTCATTTAAATGTAGGGTTTTTAAAGCAGGGAGAAATAATGGCTGCCAAATTAATAAGCGTTTCTTTGGGAAAAATTTAAATCTTGTATTGGGTGATGAAGATATTAGAGGGTATTGAATCTTTATTCTTGACATCTAGAGAGAACCCTACAGCCTAACACAATCCAATGGAATTGACCAAAAAAACCCAAATAGAGTCAACCCTACTATAGGAGGAAGGGCCTGCAGTAAGAACTTACCATTTGCGAAGTTTGAAGGCAGAAACGCCGTGCACGCAAGAGCTAGGCGAACGAGCCAACAAAGTTTCGAGGGCGAAATGCTGATGCAAGAGGGTGAGGGCGAATGCGGGGCAAATGCCCCTGATGCAGAAAGAGGGGCGAGGGTGAATCCGGGCGAATCTTTGTTAACAAACTCGGGGCGAATGCGCCGAGGGTAGATGCTATTAACGAGCTCGGGGCGAATGCGTGCAGAGCTAAGGGCATCGTGACCGTGCTGACCCGCATTTAGAAAGGGCGAATGCGCGCGTGATATCGGACGTTAATGTAGCACACATGTACATTTGAACACTAATATATTTTTGTAGTTGAAATGCAATGCTTGTTTTCATTTAAATGTAGGGTTTTTAAAGCAGGGAGAAATAATGGCTGCCAAATTAATAAGCGTTTCTTTGGGAAAAATTTAAATCTTGTATTGGGTGATGAAGATAATAGAGGGTATTGAATCTTGAATCTTGACATCTACAGAGAACCCTATAGCCTAACACAATCCAATGGAATTGACCAAAAAAACCCAAATAGAGTCAACCCTTCTATAGGAGGAAGGGCCTGCAGTAAGAACTTACCATTTTTCAAGAGCTGAGGGCGAATGCTATTCTGCAAGAGCTGAGGGTGAAAAATGAGGGTGAATGCTGAGGGAAAATGCTATTCTGCAGGAGCTGAGTGCGAATGCTGAGGGCAAATGTTGTTCTGCAAGAGCAGAGGATGAATGCGTGCGTGATATCAAATGTTAATGTAGCTATTGCAACAAATACGAAACAATAAAATCATTTTTATGTAGCGTGCATATAAGTTTCAAATTTATATGTAGCGCGCATATAAGTTTGGTACTTTTATGTAGCGTGAAAATAACTGTCATTATACTGATGGCGGAATAGGCGTCGCTATTACGATGGGTACCTCCAAACGTCGCAATGGCGACACCTAGACATTGTGTCGCAGTTGCGACATTTAGAGTCGTCCCAATAGCGACGCTTTGGGCCATGGTGTCGCAAATGCGACGTATTCCTCTAAACATCGCAATTGCGACACGTTTTAAAGTGTCGGTATTGCGACACTTTTCTATAGACGTCGGTATAGCGACGGTTTCGGGCGGGATGGAAAAAATTTGGGAAAATTTCCGACATTTGGTCAAAAGCGTCAGAAACAAGTGTCGGAATTTCCGCCAAATGTAGTAGTGTGAGTTAAATGTTCACCTTGGAAAATATTGCAAGGGAACTTAATCTTTTGATGACGCTCACTAGTTCCCCCTTTTTCATTATGAGGGGTTGGTTGAGTTTCCTGAGCAGGTTTATTTTTCAGTTTATTCTTCTTGTTCATTTTACCACTAGTTTTTTGGGTGTTCTTAGATGTTATGGATTTCACCATAAGAATTTTGGTGGATTTATCATAAAAAGGTTATTTTTTAGAGCTAGACACACTTATTGGGGATTGAGACGTAACAATAAATTAACCAATTAGAGAAACAAGTTGGCTCATGAAATCAGAAATGAACCAAATCACACCATCAGTGTGTGGGCTAGGAGCAAGTTTGGGTGGGTCAATGGAAAGGCTAGGAGCATTAAGAAATACTTCATAAAGCATACCTATTGACGGTTTTGGAAATCCATCAACCAAGGGATCTCCCCGATGTGAATTTCCAATTGTACCTCACACCGTTTGGAGTAGGATCCTCATCCAGAATCGGCTCATTTTCCATGTATTCTTATAGATATTCCTTGGCTCTAACTATCAAGAAGAGAGATGAGTTAAAATGCACCTTCGAAAAGCAAGGGGGGTGTCCTTGGTGAGTGTTCGATTGTATGTGTGTCAAAGTCCTCCTACTGCAAAGGGAAAGAAAAAGGCGGGCCTCTAAGAGAGAGGTAATAGTACCACCCAAGAATAGACACACATAAACAACAAGATCCATCTAACATCCAGTGTAATAGTCCACAAGGGATGTGATGATCATTATAACCAATGAATGAGAAAGGTCTATATAATATCCAACGAAATAGTCGATAAGGATGTGACAACAATAACAACCATTATAGTACATTATCGATAAGATAAGTACTAAAATAACTGAAATAGTTCAACTACCTTAGCACATGTGAAAGAAAACATGAAATAAAAACATCTGCAAAATAGTCTTACAAGCATTCATAATTCATGCATGAAGAACATGTTGGCCTTGAAGGCTTCTATTATTAATTAAAAGTCTCAAGACATCTGTATACAATGAACATCACAAGCTCCAAAAGTAGAGTGTTGGGGCCACTCCTTGCTCCACAAAAGAACTAGCCTATCTCTCTAATGCTTTTGCTAGTGGAGCCAAGGTGAAAAGTCCTTTGGTCATACAATGAGGGTGTATACATAACCAAGGGGTGATACTTCACCCTCCTAGTGACTCTTTTACCACCCTCATGACTATTTTACTTCCTATGACTTTTCAACTTGCACGAATCTTCATATTTCATGTGTCTTCTTTGGATTTCCACTTTACAAGACATTCAAATACAATTTATGTGATCCATAATAATGATGTGGCATATGATGACTTGTGATAGGACATGGCATGACATTGATGGCATGGACTACATGATGACGTGACAGTGCCAAGTTGTCCTTTTTTATACTTATTTCTTTATGTATTATTGAACACATGGTACATGTTATTATTATTCCTCCTCCTTATGACTTGAATATGAGGAGTCTTCCATGTGATATTGATCTTCATATTCTGTTAAAGCTCCATGTTCCATTTTCTTCTTGCTAGATGATCATCTTATCTCCCCAGCTCCATATTTGTCTTCTAGCTTGCTCTCCTTCTCTATCTCGTTATTTATCATTTTTCCATAGCATGATAGATTACCTATATCTACAATTCACTCATGAAAAGATGACATCAATCTGATAAATCCCTACTCTAATATGGTGCACATTGATCCATTGACTTACCCAAAATCGGGCGACAGTATGGGAGAGAGGCTAAAAAACTGTGCAGTTGCACAACTTGGGTAGTTAGGGGTGAAGCTTGAGCCTTGAGACTATGCAATGCATAGTTCAGGCTGGGTCGAGGAAGAAAATTGCGTTGTCTGGGAGCTCAGGATGACAGGTTGAAAGAACAATAACTGGATCAACCTATTGCGCAATTCTGGAGGATAGATGATCCCAGGTGACTATACAATTTTGAATTTCAAGAGCTCATGGATGAGGCTTGATCCTTGAGACAGTATAGTGCACAGTTCAAGCTATATTGAGGGAGAAAACTACACAGTTCTCGGAGTGAGTGAGGAAATATAAGGGGATTGACACTGAGTGAACATACTGTGTAGTTTCGAGAGACAAGGGAGGCTAGGATACTGCGTTTTTCCGTAGTTCAAGGGCTCAGGGAATGAGCTTGAAGCTTGAATTTGTGAAGTGTGTAGTTTAAGTTAAGATGGAAGTCATGATTGCACAATTATTTAGGTCAAGGTCAAGGTTTGGGCATAGAAAATGCGTAGTGCAGAAAACCTAGGACGCAGGAAATATGCATTCCATGGTACCAAGTAGAAAGGTCAAATCTAGAGGACCAAGACTATGTAGTGCGCAACTCAGGGAAAGTCGGGAGAAGCTATGTTTCCTGGTCGGGAATTTTTTTCGAAAATGGTTAAGTGTGAGATTGATGACATCAGTGTGAACAGTGATAAACCTTGACTGTGATCACATACTTAGAATATTTTTACGACTTGACAACATAGATCATCTGAAACACCTAAAGAAAGCATTTCCCTCTATGTGATAATTTTACAATAAGTTACGAGAAGTGTGACACGAAAGATACACTTTGCGATGACCATGGTGACACTTGTGCGACATCGCTAAAAAAATTGGAAATGAGTGCGATGGGTACTTACAAGGTTAGAAAAACTCATTTACAAAATATGACCTCTTGTAACTGCTATAAAATTTTTATTTACATGTTGTGACAACCAACATGTCGAAAGATGACATTTTGCTAAAGTGTGAACGAATCTTGTGATATATGGACGAAAATGAAAGTAACAAATGCTAGAGTAAAGATAACATCAAAATGACACTAATTAGAGTAAATTCAAGTGAAAGAGACAATTGAAAACATGAAAACGACATTCACGAAAACAACGGTGCACGAAAATGAAAATTTTCAAAACTCATCAAAATGGAAGTACAATGTAGTTAGAATGTCAGAAATTGTTGTTATTAGTGTGCAATGACTATTGTCATGGATTATACATCACACAGACACAATCTTGATTGAACATACTATTCTTGTCCAAGCTTGTGTAGAAGAATGTTCTCATGAACTTATTTCGAATTGAACATGTGAGTGAAATTAAATTCAACACTTTTAATCCAAGAGGGAGCTCAAAAAGAATTAGATGACCAAGAAGTGACTATGGAATGATCGATCGCAAGATCCACAGTAGGCTCCAAAATTCGAGTGTACGAAAAATTTTGGAGGGTGTTTGTCGCAGCGACAAAGATATTTTACTGTGAATATATCAAATCCAATTGTTGGGATGCTAAGATAGCTTGCTCCTTCGTAACAGCTCTAAACATAGACACATATTTGGGAATCTAAGTTTGTAAGGATTGAATCAACCATTTAAGCAATATCTCATCAACAATCTTGGTTCTTACCAACCTCTTGCAACAACACCACTCATGGATATGATCAGAAATCAACATGGCATCGTCTTGTTTAAAGTTGGACAAGAGGTCAGAATCAACATCATACCTCGTGGGAAACTAAAATTTTGTTAGAAAAGTTTGAGCTAAGGAAGAAAAGTCACCATAGGATTTTGTGTCAAATTCAATGTACCATTTGGAAGCATCCCTAGTTAAAGTTCATTGGAACAAGTGTACTTAATTGAGCCATCCACTAAAGAGTTGGATGAACACCATAGGTGATACAAGGTTATGTTAGTAGACAGAATCTCTCCAGGATTTCCTTCAAATATGGGAATATCGAAAGGAAATTTGGCGGGCATAAGTGGCCACCAAGGTTCATGGTGAATGGGGTTGTTGGTCAACTTAGCCAAACATGGTAAATCAAGAGAAGATATTAATGGATTATGAAGTTGAATAAATGGTTCATAGGTAGGAGAGATGCCAGACCAATCGTGAGGTACCCCCATATAAGTATTATGGTGTAATGATTGTTGGCTTTGCTAAGGGTTTGCCCTGACATATAAATTATGTTGGCTGACATATAAATTCCCCTAGAGAGTATAGGATGCCTACGAGAATGATTTCTAATGGTTTTTTATCCGACAGGAACATATGGACCAACTTGAGTGATAACATCGACATGAGGATAACTCATAGAAGCGAAAATACTAGCAGCAAGGTTACCCTAAGGTAAACTAGTCGTTCCAAGAATATTATTGTAATTCGGCATTCCTCCAAACAATGAACTTTACCAGGATTGTGAAATATTTGAAACAATGTCCCCCCTAGGTTGGTTAGGAGAAACATATGATCTCCCCACACAAATTTCCAGGAGTAGCCACACCTAATTAAGGAACAATAATCGTCGGTTGAGCGAAGCTAGGTGAAAATACTCCTAACCCTATCGACTGACTAGGATTAATGACCATGGTTAGTGTAGATGATGAAGTAGGCATGGAAACATATGGGAAATTTGTAGGAGCTATAGATGAGACTGGTGGAATGCCCCAAGACGATGTGAGAGGCGTAGACGGAGGGGTAGATGCAACCACGGTGAGTGGTGGCAATGCTGATATAGAAGCTAACATTGTTGATGCAGAAGGTAAAGATGAATTAGATTCCACCATAGGATAGAATACTGATAATGGAGCATAAATATAGGCAGGTTTGGAACCGTAAGGTTTCAGCCGTAATAACTTGGGTCCTAGAGAATTGGTTAAAGGTGGATTGGTAAGAGCAGCATAATCATCTGCCAAAGTTGCATTAGAAATAAGATCACTACCACAAGGACCAAGTATATACTCCACAACTATGGGTTGGTTAGGGTCTTGAGCACCGATAGGCACTCTCTGTGTAGGAGTAGAAAGTCCAACTTGTTGAGGAGGGAAAATGTGAATACGACAGACTGACGACGACTATGTTCATCCAGGGTGAAAAAATGTAAATTAACGCAATTATGTTAGTGCAAACACCCTAAGGCCAATACTACTAACTCATACCAACAACGCACACTACACACAAGAAAACCAAATATAAAGAAGCTAATGGTGGGACAATTATACTAGTGACCCAGTTTCCATCCCTTTTAGCTACAAACTCAATCCAAGTACCCCTATTTTCTGTGGGGAAACCACCAATAGGACTGAGAGAGTATGAATGATATCCATCCTAGGTACAAAGAAGAGGAGCTCGACCCTGCACCTATGTGTGAGCCCTAAAATTACTGGGCACTAAGGTTACCACCAATAATAATACGTCCTGGGTGGACAGTCGTAAGCCAAGGTCACACGCAAGGGAATGAAACTTAGCCAGAATAACTAAGACAAAACCCCCTTGAGAGTTTCCTCCTAAGTACCCCCCAAGTGCTACAACAAAATGTTAATAACATTGTTTCTAATACGTGGAAATTCTGCAATCCACGCTACCCAAAAATAATAGAAATAAGGTATACCACGTCACGCAACCCAAGTGTGACCTCGTGATTAACCCTCGTTTTAGAAGGGCTTCCCAAACCACATTACTGCAAGTGGATTTTCCTACCTATCACAATATTCTAAGTTTGTTTTGTATTCTTGGAGTAGTTAAATTACACACCTATCTCCAAGGCCCTAGCCTAAGCTAGTTTTGATGTAATACCAATAAAAAGAAAAGGAAGAGTTTAGTTGATTTTATTATCACGTTAATTTTAAGTGGTTGTTGTTTACACAATTGAGATGTGGCGTGAAACTTATATGGTATGAATCACTCATGTTAGTAACCCTGATGTAGCTATATGAAAATTCTTTTGTTCACTTCGATGAATGCTAACTACAGGAGGGTAGGAGTTTATCAAAACATACCAATGCCTATTATAATGCACCTCTCACTAAATTATTAAATGCAGATCCCAAAAATTTTAAATATTTTGACCCAAAAAGAAACCAAAAAGATAAGCAAATGAAAAGAGGCCAAAGAAAAGTCCTGAGCTAGAATGCAAAGCACTTAAAAAGCGCCAAATCTAGGAATACAAATCTAAAGAAACAAACACACTCAAGCAATTAAAAATAAATAAAACCGTGAAAAAGGAAGACAATGCCAATAAGATATGGTTGTTTCATAATGGATCAACAAAATCCAATGTTATACAAAGGTCAAAACCAAACCCTAGAGGCAGGAAAGCCTAAAAAATATTAAATGAGGGTGATAAGAAGCAACAAAAACACACTAAAATAAACTTCTCTAGATGATAGTTGCACAACTAATCACAACACTGCCAATTGTGACAAAAATAAACAAGAGAAGAAAGAGATCACATAGAAAAAAGTGACAAAACCACATAAAGGCCAAAGGGATCCAAAAGTGGTATATGAAACAGATATAATTAGTCACTGAAAGAAGCCAAACAGATTTGAAAATGAGATCTAGAGACAAGAACACAAGCCTTAACCAAAGCATCAAAATATCTTCAAGAGAACCTTGAAAGACATCAACTATGGAAGACTTAAACCAAACCAAGCAAAAACAGAAAGCATAGATCTAACATGTCTTCAAGAGATCGAAAAGAAAAAAGAGGGTAAAGATCCAAAACAAGTCAAAACCTCTCTCAAAAAAAAAAAAAACTAATCGAAGGAAATCAAGCACCAGAAGACATATTTGGACGAGGACCAGTCAACAGACAAAAATCCAACACATATCCAAAGAAGAGACAATAATTTCTAGAGAGAAAATTATTTTTTTCAATGCTTGAAGGTTGGTCGCATGGGTAAGTCATGAAAATTTTGATCGGTCGTTGGATTGTAATAGCAAGGTAGTGACTAAGAATACACAATAAAAAAATACAATGTTATGGAAAAAACCAGAGAAAAACCCAATTTTTTTTTTAAAAGCGCACAAGCGAAGAAAAATATTGAATATTCAGGGAATCAAGCCCTCAAAATAGCCACAAAGAGTGAGAAAATTTTAGGGAATGTCATAAAAATGGAATAGGAGAGAAATTAACAAAGACCCAAGGTGAAGCAGTTAAGGAACAAGAATTCTCTCATTGAAAGCACCACTTATGTTTCAATTAAATTTTCATGCAAGGAGTTATTGCTCTGTGATCTATTTTCTGCATAAGATTTCCATACAACAAGATAAAAATGACCAATGGATAGCCAATCAAATCCCAACCCAATGCTCAAACATGCAACAAGAAAACGGTTCTAGATGCTATAAATGAAAGAGTGTGCACCTGGCCTCCTCGTAGGTCAATGAAGGATTTTCAAAAAGTAGCAGAATCCTTGCACTCCACTCAAGTGATTGTTAGCCTCAGTCTCATGTGAGAAAAACAATTCAAAGTCCAAAAATAATTAAATTAATTAAATCATGAAAATTAGTAATTTATTCCTAATTTTATACACTGAGTTTTTTCCTCTCAATTAGGAGTTAGTTTAGGCTTAGTTGGTTGAGATTATCTCCAACTAGTTAGGTTCCTAGATTAGTGTGTTGTTGAGATTTTTCCTCAACCAAAGTGTCCAAGATAGATGCACTATCTTAAGACACATTCTCCTCTTGTATTTATATTTGTATTATACACATTATTTTAATAAGAAAAATGAGAGGAATGCGTTGAGGCTCTTAATAATTTTTCACCATGTTTATGTCTCTAATAATTTAGTGTGTTTATTAATGTTTATTTAATATCCTTCATGTGGTATTAGAGCATCAAGTGGAATTTGGGTGATTTTGTGTATAGGTGTTGTCTGCCATGCATTCAAATCGTTGTTTGGCAGATTGCACTTAATTGATTGATATGTGAGCCAAACAATGGATCGTTGTTTGTGAGAAGGGAGGATTGAGCCACCTGTGGAACGTGCTTATAGTGAAAAGTTGGAGCAACATGTAAAGAATCCAACGCTGACTATGGAGTGTGAAGCAGAGTGGGTAGCATAGTATGGTGAGTTGTGGCTTGTGCGTTGGAGGAATCGTGAGCCATATTGGAGAACTGAATTGAATTATCCATCATTGCAAATAAGGTTATTGCAATAGCTATTGTTTGAGACTCGTACATTGCACATTATGCAAACCGATGTTCTTTTATATTTGAACTTAGCAGGCAGGTTCTAGTTTTGATACTTACAAAAGTGCATAATAAAATGTGAGAGGTGTGAATTGAATTCAATGTGAGTCTCTGAGATCAATTTTCAATGCCTTATGCACTCTGGAGGTGGAATTCATCATAATATTTTCCGATTTTTCTTCTCATGATGTTGGCTTCTTTACAGTGGCTGCAATTGATCTATGAAATGAGAATGAGAATATTTCATAGGCTGCACACTCGAGCTTGCATATTGACTCCATAATCGAAGTTTATAGATATGGATGTGTTGAATAGCCCAACAGTTTGGGATGGTAGGTTTGATCCTTGTAAGATGGGTATTTTCTGCAATAAAATGACTTTGAACTTCGCAATATTATAGAATTCGAGGCTCAAAAATCTTGAGGACCATCCCGAATGGAATTCGTGAAATTTCCCATTTTTGACAATTTGCACGGAAGAAGCAACAACTAAAGAAAACCTCAACATAAGAGCTTTTGCATGGAAGATGTTTTCACTCCTAGAGACAGCCCTGAGTTGCAAAGTGTTGGGGTTCCCATGTTTTGGCAGATTTGGCAATACCAAAAGATGAGACAACATCAAACCACTTTGGGGCCCTAGGATCTAGCCCTCCTGGACCTGGAGAGGGATCTCTCCAAAAAGAGCAAAGAATGATATGTCTTTGAAGCTCAAATGAGATATTAGGCTAGTTATGAAGCACGAAAGGAGGTTTTAAAATGATTTGGTTGGTTGGTTGGATTGTCAAGTTGGTTAGGAGATCACAAGATCGGTGCCAGCTTGGAGGAAAGGAAACAAAGCAACAGGATGCTTCAAGAAAGAAGATAGGCCAAGACAAAGGCTGCGTGAGCCTCAAATTTGTGCTTTCCTTCACCTCATTTTACCTCATTTTCCCTTGTCCATTTCTATCTTAAACCCAATTGATCAATAAATATAGTTAAACTTACTTCTAGAATGATTTACATGACTGACTTGTTGAATTTTGTGATTTTTGCCATTGTTAAGCATTTTGACCGGAACTAGCTGCAGAATGCAGACATTCCGTAGCTAACCGGCGATTCTGCAGCTACCTTTATGTTTGAGTATGTTCCAGGTGGCCTCTTGAGAAAAACCGCATATGGGCATGATCCACGTCCTGTCTACATGGTTTGTTGCTCATCATGGAGGAAGAAATGGATTCTGGGTACGGTTATGCACGTGGGAACACATTCATGAAAGGAGACTCCTACTAGGACTGTCTCAGTCCAGATGTCTTTTCTTCTTCACGTAGCCACCTTAAAGACTCCTAATATGATTCGGATAAGGAAAGACATTATTCCTAAATTGTTGTAATTATTGTTACTTGCATTTGATTTATAAACTCTTGAGTAGACCGAGATCTAAGTTAGAGATTTTATGTTAGATTTGCTACTAGATTTTGTGCAAACTCTGTGATACGTTCCTGAAACGCAGAGTGTC